>JAPKLY010002033.1:0-30423 GCA_026898435.1 Prunella vulgaris | reverse complement strand
TTACAAATTTCTTACAATTTCAAATTTATAGTACCCAATAAAAAAAATTATGTGTACAAAATAAACAAAACAAGCAAAACAATAATATGCTTGTGTCTAAGAAAAATAAAAATAATGCAAATAACATGGGCCTAAGAAAAATAAAATTAAAAATAATGCAAATAACCTGGGCCTAAGAAAATTGGTCTGTGTGTCTAACTTGGTAAATTAACATATGCTTGGCAGCCCAATAATATTAAAAAAAATAATGAAATTAAAATGCAAAATATGCATCAAACTTTTGGATAAAGTTTCCGTCAAAAAATTCACTCCCCCCGTAGCAAATCCTGAGACACAAAGGGAAAGAAGCACTGGGGCGGCGGTTACGGGCTGTTGAAGGCGAAGAAGCAGGGGTCGCGAATCGCAGACGGTTAATTCCGGCGACGAATGGACTATTGGAATCTCAGGCGACGAACGGGCTGTTGAACGGGCTGTTACACTAACCTGTTGGAATCGCAGGCGGTTAATTCAGGCGTCTCCGGTGAAGGAGGGAGGGGGAAGAGGGTCGTTGTGACTCTTCTTCGTCTCTGGCGACTCTTCGTTTGCAGCCCCTACACGCAGGAATTCGAGAGTCACATCTCACCTCCACAACCGAAAATTGAAGACTACAGCCGCATCACCTCCACAGCCGCTGCTCCGTTGTCACGCCGGAGAAGAGAGAGGTATGAGAGGTAGGGAAGAGTGAGAGAGGGTGATTTATTCAAAATAAAGTGAGATAGGGAAGAGTGAGAGAGGTAACAGTGGAGAGAGAATGATGATATATGAAAATGAAGTGATATTTATTGATAGCAAGGATGAAAATATCGCGAAATATCGCGGATATATCGCGGATATATCGCAAATTTTGAGTATGCGATATGGATATTGGGGTACAATGTATTTTTTACAAAGTATCGTGGATATATCGCAAAATATCGCAAAATATCGATATCGATATCGATATCGGTTCACTCGTAGTACAAAATTAATTGAAAATCGGGAAATATCGCAGATATATCGCAAAATATCGCACTACATAAAAAATCGCAATTTTTTCTTTTTTTATATTTTTATACAATTTTCAAATGATAATTTTTTTTAGTGATTGTATATTCTTTCATGGTTTTATTTTTATACATATATTTTTTTTATTGGGCACTGATCATAGTGATATTTCTCAAGATTCATATGCTTCTGACACACATTCGAGTTCACAATTTGGTTGGAATACTCGAAATGTGTTTCAGCATCAATTTTCATATCAACAAATTCATTGGGTTAGTGCACACTATCCAATCTATGGTGAAACAGTTGGAAGCGATAGAGAAACATATGAATGACATGTGCATAACTATATGCAGGATTATTCTAATGCAATGAGTTGGTATCAATATTGTTTGGACAAAGATGGGATTTCATCTTCTACATTTGAACCTCATAGGTCATCATTTTGGTACTAAATGTATTGTATCATGTAATTCAAATCATCTTTTATTGTTTATGTATTATATTATTAATTAATTAATGCCAGACAATGATTATATAGTCCATTATCTATTTATTTGCTTTAAACATGTCAATTTTTTTGTGATCTTAAATGAAACATATGGATAATAACATGCTATAATAATCCCTAAAATTTCATATTAAATTTCCAAAATTTTAATAAAATTTCCGTTATTTTTCTATTTTTTTTGCGATATCGATATGCGATATCGATATATCCATCGATATTTCCGTAAATTTAAGGTTGCGATATTACTTGCGATAGCGATATTTTCATCCTTGATTGATAGAGGGGTTAATCCACCCCCACACTATCCTATACCACCCTATTTTTTGTGTCAGTATTGTGATAAATGTGTACTTTTTATAGTGGGGAGTAAAATTTTTTATCATGTTCAGTTGGTAGGAAATACTCTATAAGAATTGTAGCGAGGAGCATTTAACCCTTATTTACTTTTTTTTTTTGGCTCGGACCAGTTAGCCGCGGGCTAAACGGGCTAGCCCGTTGGTTTTCCGGGCTGACCCGGTAGCCCGGTTTTTTTTATTAAATTAATTATGTATAATATAAATTGGAAAGTGGGTCCTGATTCTCTCACTATTGTAACTTATAAACTTGTATACATTAAGTCATTAATACTTTATAATTACAGTTTGCAAGTTTATTAAGTAATTTATTAGTTATTACTCTTATTAATTATTAATTTACTAATTTGTTATTAACAAATAATTAAAAATAGAAAATAGTAGATAACTAGATATCATTTAAATTAAGTTCTCATATTCTTCAATTAGGGTTTATGTCATGCAGCCTCCGTCGTCATTCCCAACTCCCAAGCATCCTTCTTCTTCGCCCATCTCGCGCACAAGATGATGATGAAATGGAAGAAAATATTTTATCATTGTCCAAGGAAGGATCTAATACCGAAGATTGAAGAGTTTAAAGATATTTATTAAATTTTAGTTGTTAATATGTGAACTTTATGTTGTTGATATGTGAACTTTATGGATTATTTTAGTTATTAAATCATTAATTGTATTTTATATTAATTTTTTTTTTTACCCCGAGCCCGTTAGTGACTCGTTTAGCCCGCGGACCGCTACAGTTAGGTTTAGGTCCCGAGAATTAGTGGTCCGTTAAGAACGAACCGCTAAAGCCCGGGACCGTTTAGGCCCGCAACCCTGTAGGGCTGGCCTTGTAGGGTTAGGGTCAGCCCGTTTAATATCTCTATATAAGAGACTCTTATATGAGACGTCTCATTTATTTTTTTATTTTTATATGCTGGTGATTTTGGTGAAAATTGTATGAATTTATAATACTTTTATTATTTATATTGATTGTAATTTTATGCTTTTATGACTCAATTTTGATCAATTATGATTAAAATGAGAAAAAAATTATTTTGTTATTTTTTTTAGAATAAAAAAATTGCGTTCATTGAAAAGGCAAGTGCAACCCAACAAAGTTTTTAATTATTCTGTGAATTGGAGAATTGGTATATGGAATTAATTCATGGCTCAATTCTGAGTGAGAAGCTAAATCAATGAGAAAAATGAGAGGTTATTTCCACGTTCTTTTTGAAATGATAAAAGAATAATGAAAGAAAAGAAGTGGTATATAACGTATATCAAATTAATTATGTTTTAATTATTATTTTTAATTTAATATATATATTGCACATTTAAAAATAAAATTCAAATTTAAAATATTCATTTTAGGCAAACACTCAAATATAAATTTTTACGGGTCAAAGATCCGTAGAAATATCCATTATCGAAAATCGCGGGTCTAAATCGGGTCGGGCCGAATTTGAGTATTTTTTTCCAAAATTCGCGCAGATAGTGATTTTCGCTCCCAGGTATGTTACAGTCGGGGTAAATGCATGTTACTTTAAGGCAAAACGTGTGTTACAACCAGATTAAATGTTGTTTTCTACACATATTCATTTATTTTTATAGAAGTAAATATTTTTCATGCAATGTAAAACATGTATATGTTACATTGTATGTGTAACACATATTTATTCTTAATAAAAATACATTTTATCCTATAGTAACACATATATGCTCATATAATAACACAAATTGAGGAACAAATATGTGTTACAATTAGAGTAAATATGTATTACTGTAAATTTATGTTACAATTGGAGTAAATTTGTGTTACTGCAAATGTGTGTTACATCTAAAGTAAATGTGTGTTACAATTAGAGTAAATGTGTGTTACTGCAAATATGTGTTACAATAAGAGTAAATATGTGTTACTGCAAGATAAAATGTGTGTTACTGTATGCACAAACATTTATTTATCCTTATAAAAATATATATTATATTTTATATAACATATATAAGGTATTAAATGATGTATTAAGTACATTAATAACATATTATTAACATAAATCAACAAAGAGAATAAAAAATAAATTAAGTAACACATATTTATACTTGCATAAATACATATTTTCTTTATAGTTACTTGAAAAGTACAAAAAATTAATTTTTTAAGAACTTGTAACACAGATTTTGCCTAATTGTAACACGCCTTTGCCCAAATTGTAACATACCTGGGAGCGAAAAAACCTGGAACTACAAGTTGCGCGAATTTTGGAAAAAAATGTCCAAATCTGACCCGACCCGGTTTAGATCCGCGAATTTTTCAAAAATAGATATTTCTACGGTAGAAATTTCTACACAAGTGTTGCTCTTTATTTTATTATTTTAAAGTATTTATTTATGACAAAAATTTATATAAAAAATTCTACCGTGGAAATTTCTAAAAATAGATTAAAAAATAAAAATTACTCACGCGCGTCCACCCCCAATTTCAATACGCGTGCCCGCCCAACATTCCAATACATGTTGCCCCAGGTAACAAGCATCTCATGTATGCAAATTGGGGTTATCCCATGCATGTATACTTCCTCTCACTCCAACTCACCCCCTCCGCAACACATACAGAGCCCAGGCCCAAACAAAATTTTTGATTTACTATTACTTTTTAATTATTATAAATTTAAAAATGAATTAAATTATTTTATATAATAAATTTATGTTAGTATAATAAAACACATTTACCAATATAATAACACATATTTGTCCATATAGTAACATAAACTGGAGAGTCAATATATGTTACTATTAGAGCAAATGTATGTTACTATCTTATAAAATGTTGTTATTTTACATACATTCATTTGTTTTTATAGGTTTGCATGTTGTGAGGTGGCACATTGTGAGCCTACTTGGCTTTAGGTGCTGACAAGTGTCATTGACACTTGTCCTTACTCACTACTTATGTTTCCTTCACACTGTTTCGTCCTACTACATCACTATTTGCTTCCTATATGGCTAGTATATCTGCTCCGAGTTTGGGCGAGTTTCACTGCCTTGTGTTATTTCGGAATAGTGTAGAGGTGGACTTCAGCTTGGTCTTCTTGGATACAGGCGAGCTCATGAGCGAGGTTCCCCATAAGTGGGCGAGCTCCCCTGTGAGCTTCTCTCTCTTGGTCTTAGTCAGTCATTTGACTTGGTCATAGGCCGTCTGGGCGAGCTTCTTCCATCACTGGGTGTCTGGGCGAGCTTCTCCAGGTTGACTTTAGTCAAAGCTGGTGACATGTCTCCTAAGCAAGTCAGCGACCTTCTTAGCCTTGGCCAATTAATCTCGTAATTATCCTCGAGTAGTTCGTCTATCAACAACACATATACACACAACATATATATATATATATATATGTACATATAAACACAAATAATATTTATATATTGAAATAAAATTAACAAAATTTAACCGATTAAAACGAAAAAAATTACCGTAGAAATGTAGCTAACCTCGTGGAAACAAAGCCCGACTGGTGAAAGTCACATTTTTCAGCGCTAACGGTGGCAGCGATTATGTTTAAATTGGGGGAGAAATAAGGGCTGAAATTGATTCTGCCCGTTGCTATTTATATTCGCACTGGGTGAGGGGGTTGCGCTCGCTAAAGGGCGAGGAGAATGAGCTCGGCAGCCCGCGAGGGTTCGACCCTCGCCTCGGTCCCATTTTAAATATGGTGAGGGAATGACGCTCGTAAACCAGCAAGGGGACAGCCCTCGGCTCGATCCAGATTATTGTTTTGCGAGGGCTCGCGCTCGCTAACCCGGCGAGGGTTCGATCCCTCGCAAGTATGCGAGGGTTTTGTTCTCGCCCACTGTGTTTGCCCTTGTTAATTAAAAGAGGGTTTTTTTTCCCTCGTCCCACCCCTCTTTAAATTACAATTTTTTGGCCCCTCGCTAAAACCCTCTTTAATTTTATTTATTAAAGAGGGACCTCAACCCCCTCACTAACTCCCCTCTTTATTTCATTATATTTTTGTAGTGATGGATACGTAAATGAATGCTATTTACAAAGATATAATATTACAATATTTTTTTTTGTCTTTGACTTTTTTAAATATCAATATATGAAAATATCTTGAACTTTTATCGTATATCACAAATTTAATGAAATTCTGCAAAATTCACAAAAATGTTATTGATTTTTTTAAAGGACTATTCTTGATAACTAAAATACTATAATTAAGAAATTAAAAAGATTAAAAAACTAAATTTAAACTCAGACAAAATTAGAATATTAATTTTATATTTTCACAACATCAAAATCGAAATACCAGTACTAAACTAAACACAAGCTTAAAAACAAAAGGGGCAACAACATATGAATTAAAAATATTAAAATGATAAAATTAAAAATATGAAATTAAAGTTTAAAAGAAGTAAAATCCTATCAAATTAGTTTTCAAAACACAAAAATCTCTCTCTCTCTCGTCTCAGGCATTGGCTGTTTAATTTTGACAAATAATGAATTTCAAATCTATATATGAATTTGAGAAATTCTTTCATAAATTCATTTTTAATTTCAAACAAGAGATTTGAATTCCCTCATTGATGTTGAAATCCATTCTGAGCACGGATGAAGAATGAGACATAATTCCACTGCTGCTATTTCCCGCTAAAATTATTCGATGTTGATTCTGGTTTGAAATAAGAAAATTTGAAAACATTATAATTAAATGAATGTTTATAAGTTAATTTTTGTGTGGCATAGAGAGTCACGTTCTGTGAGATCATGTTCTTGAAACTGTTGTAACAAAACATATATATATAGACCCACTTTTAGATACATACAAATTGCAATTAAAAGGTTTTTATCAGTACTCATCATCTCACGTATCATCATCTCTTACAGATATGCTTTTATTTTATCAAAATTAGATTCTACTTTAGATATTTTATTTTAAACTTATTTTAATTGATGATGATTGTCATTTGGCAGTCACATGAAAAAAAACACTACTCCACCCGTCTCTAATAAGTTGCTTACAACTCTTGGGTACTAATATTAAGAAGGATTAAAAATACTAATATAGTACATGTGATGTGATGTGATGGAGAAAAATAAAAAAAATTATGAGAATAGTGTAAAAAGTATTGAAAATAATAATAAAGAAGTGAATAGTAGTTTCCTAAAAAGGTAAAAAAACAAACAAACAACATATGATTGAAAAGACAAAAATGATAAAATAAGCAACTTATAGTGGAATAGAGGGAGTACATTATAGGCTTTTATCGGGAAAAATATCACTTTATAGGCTTCCAGTGGAAAATAGGTGTACGTGACCATCACTTGACCAAAAAGGTGGCGTCTTTTAGCATTTTTTTAAACCAAACCAAATAGATAAAATTTGTTGTGCAAGGGTTTGAGACTTACAAGTATGTTTCTCTAGGTCTCAAATTTAAACTCAGATGCAATTAATTTTTTAGATGTCAAGTCCATATATATAGAGCTTTACTCTAATTTGAAATTGATCCTCGTGGACGATGGCTTATGGGTCCCACATTAGTTAATCCTTAATCTGAATATCAAATAAAGAAAAATATATACTAAACTAAATTAATAAAATAGATAAATAAAAAAGGTTTGAATAAATTTAAAAAGATAAAAGACAAATTTGGTTAAATCCCTCATAAATACAATCATATATATATTAAAATATTGATGTAGCCAAAAGATGACCCCTCTCTAGAGTGGGAAGGGGCCCACAAAACATAATAATTTACAACATAATCTGATGCACAATTTTGTTTAATACATTAGCTTTTATATATATATATATGTATGTAATCACTGCTGAAAAAAGTAGTAAGTCAACTTGCACCCTACATGTATACAGCTGCATACTCAACAATAATTAAGCCTGATACAGAAAGTAATTTTAGTGAAGTGCTTATTTATATATATATATATATATATATAAATTAATCAAATAAATAATTATTTTTTGGACGCAAGTTGATTAACAAGTGCACTGAATCAAACATTTTGTAATGGAATCAAACACTGCTAATTCAAATTTACCTCATATAGTTTATATTATTTTTACCAGTGACATTCGAGGTGGAAAGGATGATTAATTTAGATAAAAGATGATGATAAAAACTTTTGTGAATTATGATCTACCTTCGCATGGTTTTTTTTTTAAATATCACTATTTTACATATATTATTATTATTGTGTATATAAAATATTATTATTTAAAAATTATTTTTGTAATAGTAACTCTATATATAACAATCATATTAAAAATAATATTTCCGTAAATGAGTTCTAAATATGGGAATGCGTAACTAATATATATGCTTGTGTTCATGCATATTTTTATTTTTTAATAGTAGTTGTTCAAGATTTATTACCTTTAATACTCCCCCATTCCACTATAATTCTTTTTTTCGTCCGTTCTATTATTTAATTCTCATTTTATTTTTGATATAAAATATAAAATATTATATTCATATATTTTATTTTTATTTGCACATTTATCACTCATTTATTTTTAATATTCATATAATCTCCGATCTCTTCATCATATATATCACATACTCCCTCAGTCTCAACTCTTTTTTCCCCCTTTTTCCATTTTGAGACGTTTCAACTCTTTTTTCTTATCTTAAAAAGAAAATAATTTATACTCACAAAAGTTAATAAAATATATTTTTTTATATTTTATTAATTAACTTCACACTCACATTATCTACTTTTTTCTTAATCCGTGTGCCCAATTTTTTTGAAAAAAAGACCCAGAATGGAGGGAGTATATTATATCTATATTTTATATTTTTTAGTATTTATACCCAAAAATAATGAAAAATATATTATTGAGACAGAGGGAGCATATATTTTCCAGGTATATATATATACTACCGACGAGTACGAAATAACAAATTTTATGTCTTGTTTTGGGTATTGTTGTACCCGTACCTTGTTTTAATAAAATTAATTTAATGTTCAAAAAATTTAATACATGCATTCAAGATATTAATAATTTTTTACATATATAGTAAAAAAAAATTAAACACCAAAAGAGTGTCTGCTGTATTTTTTAAAATTAAGATCTAATTAATTGAGTGAGATGTATGATAACATTGTTTTTGGAATTGAGAGTATTTTCTGATCCCCTCAACTTTGAAAGTAATGAATTTTCTTTTTGCTATAATAAAAAAAAAAAAATGAACATAAATTTGAGAGTATGATATCCGTCCACACTAAATCCATCTCTAAAAGATTTCAAAAAAAAAAAAAACATCCCTAAATATATATATATATATATATATATATATATATACATATCTTAAATAAAAATAAGATAAAATTTTGTACGAACTCAAGTTCATGGTGAACTCGAGTTAATCAATTATCATTGTCATGTGTACATACTATCACTGTTATATATATTTATTATCACTATATGCATATACACTGTCACTGTTTAAAAATTAAGTATATTTTTATAACAGTGACAGTATGCATTAGTAACAGTGATAGTGATTATACATTATATTGATGGAGTTCATGTGAACTCGAGTTCACAACATGCCTACTCTAAAAATAAAATACTTTTACAATATTATTTATTTTATAATAATCTATATTCATTGATCCAAAACCTTAATAATATAATTTTTTAAGTGTGTCCTTTTACATGTGAAAATTAATAAGGGGCCAAAGGAATAAACTATTTGAGAAAAATGTATTAATTTGATAGTATAGTTTAGGGGTGGAGCAAATACCGAAAATACCGGTATACCGTACTTACCATACCGAAAAATACCGAATTTATCGAAAATTTCGGTATACCGAAAATTTCGGTACGGTATGGTACCATATCGATATTTTCGGTACGGTATCGGTATAGAATTTTAAAATTTTCGGTATACCGGTATATACCGAAATGCCGAAATATTTTCGGTATAAACCGGTATACCGAAATATTCTGGTATACCGATTATTTTCGGTATACCGAAAATATTTCGGTATCTCGGTATACCGGTATATACCATTTTGGTAATTTAATATTAAAATTTAATATTAAATTTAATTTAATTTAATTAAAATTATACTTAATTTATTTCGGTATGGACCGGTATGACGGTATATACCGGTATGGGCGGTATACCGACACAGTCGGTATTTCGGTATGAACCGGTATTTCGGTATAGATCGGTATATATCGAAATATCGGTACGGTACGGTATACCGAAATTTTCGGTACGGTATGCGGTATGCATTTTTGGTGTACCGAAATTTCGGTATACCGAAATCCGGTATACCGAAAATTTCGGTACGGTATCGATATGCAAAAATGCATACCAAAAATTTCGGTACGGTATACGGTATGGGCGGTACGGTACGGTATGCCACCCCTAGTATAGTTGTTACATTAAAATTATAAGTTGTTTTAGTTAATTAAGATGATTGTTGTGAATTAATTGTATCGTAAAATCCTTTCACAATGAGATACATAATTCAGGTGATTATGTTTTTATATGGGCACCCAATCTAGTGATTGATGAAATATATAGTTTGTGAAAGAATGACATTTCATGTAAAAGTAATAATCAGTAGAATGATATCCTAAAAAAAAAAAATTAATTTAAAAGTTTAAATTTAGGGAAATTGTCCATGGGATACAACATTTTCCCACTTTTAACTCTCAGGCAACATCTCTAGTAATATTTACTAGTTGCCAACAATCCTCTTTTTCCTAGTCTGATTATCCTAAAATCTTATAAGGCTACCCTAGGCAACACACTAGCTTTTCTCTCTCCTCACTTCTCTCTTCTCTCTCATGTGCAACATTTCTCCTTTTCTCTCATCAATTTCGCTCCCCTCTCTCCATCTCTCATCTCTCCACTTTCTCCTCTATCATTAATCACAATCGAATAATTATAAGTTCCAAAAATAAAAAAAAGTTCAAATATTTCGTAACTATAAGTTCAAATCGATTAATTAAGTTTTAAAAAAAAATCAAATATCTCATAACTATAAGTTCAAATCACAAATCACAAAAATTACATTAATTTTTTTTCTCTTTTGACCTAAAAGAGATATTCATAAGTGAAAAAAAATAAGTAAAATTTCAAATCAAATAATTAAGAAGTTCAATTATACATTGTATACAAGTTCAATTTGATGGTACCAAAAATTACAAATGCGGTTATAGGATCCATGAATGGGGGCTCTGAAAAATGGAATCAGGGAAAAAAAATTGAATCAGAAAATGGATCCATTCCATTCTTATGAACAAACAGAACATCAATAACATCCAGTCCATAGAAGAAGTCAACAATTTCTCCGAGACGAGGCCTGGACAATTCGCCGCAGAGACCATCGCTGCGTCGTCTTCCAATTCCGATTAGTCGTCCTTCCGCCGGACCTCGTCGTCGTGCTTCGCCACACACCTCCACGATGAAACACGTCGCCAGATCTGAACCCACAAGAACTGTGGTGATGGTCGCAATTCCAGTGACGGCGTTCAGGCAGTGATGTGCGATTTCAGCGACGACATCTCATCACCCTCCATTGGCGGCATTTGCTGCGGAGGGAACGAGGACATCCCCAATCAAATCTGAATACTGGCTTCTTAACCGCCGGAAAAGCTATTTCCATGGTTTTAAATCTACACCAAAAAGAGAGGAGCGAGAATGGAGAAAGAAATTTGAGAGGTGAATGGAGAGAGGAGAGAGGAGAGAGGAGAGAGAATAATTATTTGAGAGATGTTACGTGAATGAATGGATTTCCACTCCACCTATATGAAATCTGAGTTAGTAGGGGTAAGATTGGTAAAACCTCTCTTACTTTGTCTTGCCAGTAAATAAAAAAGTCGTTGGCACTACAGAGTAGAAACTCTATACACTTTGTATCTCATAACAATTCACCCTTAAATTTATAAAAAAAAAATAAAAAATTAATGTATGTAATCTCTAGTAATTTGAACATCTAAAATTCAAATAATCCACCCAAGTTATAACGTGAAAATATTAAAATTAAAATCAGAACAAGAGTTACATATTTGACGAAATCCAAATCACTTTAAATTATCATTTAATTATTCATAACTTTATAGGCAAATATAAAATGAAAATAATTCATGCATGAACCACATTGAATGATATTAATTGTTTCATTAGAGAATAGTAATTATTTTCACTAAAAAATATTATTTATAAAGGGTATAAATTATTTGAACTAAAGAGTCTGAGTTAAAAAATATAAAGAATATATTAATCATTATCAATAAAAAGAATTAAATGCTATTACTAAAAATATAATTTTTTAACTATAAAAGATACTCCTTTCATCCCAAAACTACTTTCACACTTACCTTATTTGAATGTTTCAACTTTATTTTTACACATTTAAAAAAAAATTACACTCACAAAAGTCAATAAAGTATATTTTTTTATTTTATTATTTAATTTTATACTCATATATTCATTTTTTTTGTTCACGTGCTCAATATAATTATGAAAGTAGTTTAGGGACAGATGGAATATTACAAAAGTATTTTATTATGAATAAATTTCAAAACATAATTACTCAACTTTATATAGTTTGTCTTATAGCAAATGACCTAACATCGCTTTAAATTTTTCTCTCTACTGATTTGTTGCACAATGTTTGGAATATTCGAGTGTCCTACTACCGAGAAATAATTTAGAGAATAATTTATTCTATTAATTTAGAAGTGATTAATATTTTTATTCTATTTATCCTACTTCAACTATTCAAGTGATACTAATTTGTGGTATATTTTATTTTACTATTTTTTTTTAAAAAAAAAATTGTATGAGGCCACATGAAAATAATATAAGTGATAGAATTTTAATAAAAAATGATATTCCCTCCGTCCCAAAACTACTTTCACACTTTCCTTATTTGGACGTCCCAACTCTTCTTTCACACACCAAAAAAGGAAACTTTTCTCTCTCACAAAAGTCAACAAAATACACTTTTTCTTATTTTATTATTTAACTTTACACTCACATATTTACTTTTCCTTGGTTCACGTGCCCGGAACTACTATGAAAGTAGTTCCGGGACGGAGGTAGTAATAACTAAAAGTTATCATTTTTAAAAATATAAAATTTTAACAAAAAGTGATAATTTTTTTTATTAAAAGTGACTATCACTTTTCTTTAGAAATATTATCACATTTTATTAAAAACATATCATTGAATTTTTCAAAGGGTGATAATATTTTATTAAAAGTGATTATGACTTTTCTTTAAAAATATTGTCATATGTTATTATAATTATTTTTTATCTATCTTGTTGTTAGTGGATCCAATAATTAATTTTATTAAATGAATATTAATGAGGAATGATTGAAAATTAAATACAAGAAAATAAATGCAAAGATATTTGTCAAGTTTGTCTTGTTATTGCTTTAGTATCTTGTTGAATCAATACAATAAATGTCAAGATTAGGAAAGTACTAATTTGGCCGTCAAATCTTTGATGGCAGGCCAGATTGCACCAATGAAGAATTGAAACTCAGCCTAAGTACAAAATCTCTAGCTAAATAGGCTAAATCTTTCCTAATATAGCATTGTATTGTCGCCTCTATGGAGGTTAGGACATTTATTACATGTCAAATATAACTCGATCTTATCCTCTAATTGGATTTGGAGATTCTTTCATCGAGGTCGAGGTCTGCGACTGGATCTCTCTAGGACCTCGCTGGGTTGGTGAGATGCAGGATGCGACTTGTTGACATTGCTCGGCGTCAGGCGATGTCGCTTGGTACTTTTTTGTGATCATGCTGGGCCTCACCCGAGTTGGACGATGTCGATATGGTGACCCGATATCTTGGCTAATCGGACGAGGTGTTGTCAGATCGGCGTCTACACCTTAGTCATCTTCAGGCCTTTACACATATCTCTGGGTCTAGAGGGATTAGGCATGATATCAATTTTATTGGGTCATAATCAATTGTGCTACAACATATCTCATGTTATAAAGTGGTCTCATACAATTTTTTTTTCTTTAAGAAAATCGAGTAACATTTTTAAAATAGCGAATTTAATAGAAATAAAATGTTTTTTTTTTCAAATAGTATCGATGTTATCATGATTTGCATGATGTAATAAATATAATATTGTTGATTTGTGAAACGAGTGCAATATTAAATTAATACTAATAACATATTTGATCCATTAACATCATGAATGAAACTTGCTAAAATCGCACTCAATTAACAAAAATATGACAAGGCCTTCAAAGAAATAGCAAAATAATGGAAGATACATCACGAAAGAAAAAATAGCAAAAATATGACAAGGCCTTCAAAGAAATAGCAAAATAATGCAAAAATATGACATCATGTATTACTTAATGTTGTGAACAGGTTTACACCAAGAAAAAATAAGAAAGACACTTGGAGATGGAAAGTGGCAGCACATGGAAGGTACGTCACGAAAGAGGTGTATGAAGGACTATGTTGGAGGTATCAAGTGGAAGATCGAGAAGAAAAGGAGGAATTCAAGCTGATATGGAATAAACTGGTTCCAACAAAAGTAAAGGTACACGCTTGGAGAACAATCTGGGAAAGACTACCAACAATTCGGGAACTACAACGAAGAAAGATATTACCACTTGAGCCGCATTTGTTGTGCGTCTTTTGCAAGGAGAAAGAAGAAACGGTTAGACATGTTTTTTTCGAATGCAAATTTTCTTATGATGTGTGGATGAAGTGTTGTGAGTGGGTGGGGGTGCGGACCGTCCTATCATCCAAACCTACGCTCAATCTCATACACTTTAGCAATCTATCTCATGGGAAAATTGGTATTTTGATTCTTGGTTGTATTTGGGAATGTTTGATTTGGCTTATCTGGAAGTCTAGAAATAAAACTATCTTTGAAAATAGATCGATCTCGGTGGATGATATATTGGAGGAGTTAAAAAGTAGAATTTGGAGTTGGCTTCGTGTGAGTAGTTTAAATTTGAGAAATGTGAGTTTTAGTGAATGATCTAGGAGTTTTAGTTGCATTGATTGAAGAAAGTAGTCTCAAGTTGAGTATGTAATTTCATATAGTTGTTGGGACCTTGTAATGATGGGTATTCCTTGTACCCATTATTTTGAAGTTTAATATAATTTCTTTTTCCCATTAAAAAAAAAAAAGAAATAGCAAAATAAAACCTTGCAACAGTTAATTATAACATTAATTTATTTATTTTTATTTAGCTCCTAGAACTACTCATTTTCCAAGATAATTACTAGCACTAACAAGATTCATTAAATAAGAATAAAGACAAAAGTTTATATTTAATTAATAATAACTCTCTTTTTGTGGGATGGATGAAAATAAAAGTTAAGTGTATTTATGTGAATTAATTTTTAAAATTAAGTTACTAGGTTTGTAAATATACTGTTTGATTGGAGATTAGAGTTTATGGATGACCATGTTGTTTGTATGCTTGTCTTTGAGTAATTATCTTACAGCTGATTTTTTAAAAAAATATCTTTCATCGATAAAAATGAGAAAGTACATTAATTATATGCACTGTGATATTCGAATTAAATATAACATCAATTTTGGCTAAAACGTGAAATTTAAACTTGCATATTAATAATAATTGAACCGTATCACTTAATTCGATTAAAATTATTATATGAAAATATGTGACATTAGCTTTAACTGACATATGATAGGAGATTCGATCATAAGACATTGTCGTTTCACTAGTATTTACACATGAAAGGCTACACTTGGTAGCACATACAAGACTCATATAAGGGGTGTTATTATTCTTATAAGCTACTCGGTAGACATGCATAAATTAAGTAGAATATGTTTTTATTCCTCCGACCCGATAAGTCAATAGATCTTATTATCTTCATAGTTATATTTTTTGTTCAATTCTACAGTGAAATTTTATCTAGTTTTTACAGTGAAATTGTTTATATTATAGTCTATTAAATAAAGTTGTGGGAGTATTATAACTTTTATAATATGATCTACCAAGTAATTTCCGCACTGTAATTTTATAAAATCATACCAAATATAGCCTAAAGTAGACATACTATCTAAAAGAGGTATACAATAAGTGAAAATTTGAAAGATATAAACAAAAAAATATATTTGACTATGGCCTAAATGTAAAAAGAAGATAATGACAATTTTTATAAATATTATAAAAATAATATTTTAATATGGAAATAATTATCAGATGGAAAAAACAAGTATGGAAACGATTGTGAAAGTATTCATCATGTGGCGTTGATCAACTCAAAGTCTCGAATCATATTCCGACGACAAACTAACCAAAACCACAATTACTTACAGAAAAATGAGTCAAGATATTTGTTGTGAAAATTAACATTGAATGAAATTCATCTTTGACCATTCCAATATATATATATATAGATATATTATATTATATCTTAGTCTTGTATGCGATATGTGTACCGTACAATTCAAGTTTATTTTTAAAAAATTATACAAAATACTACTCCCTCTGTCCCATAAGACATTGCGCTGTCTTTTGGGCACACTGTTTAAGAAAAGATATAAAAAATACATTTATATGAATATAATTATATGTGTATTGTGAGAGTGAAGTTTAATAAATAGTTTCCACATTTATGCAAATTTTTTTGTGGGACAGACCAAAATAGAAAATATGCAATGTCTTTTGAGACGGATTGAGAATTGAATAATTATGCATATTATTACTAAAAATATATCTTTAATAACGTAATTTTTTTAGTAATAATTTATATAATTTTTTAATAATAAATAATATAATTTTTTAAAAATATATTTAAATTGCACGGTGAAAAACACTCTCTCTATATTTATCGGCGCCAACCCCACAGGAGCACGTGTCGACATTCCAGCAAACACGCGTTTTTCTTTGCCGGCCAACGTCTCTTTATTTTAACTTCTTTTAGATCCGTTATCAACGGTCGCTTCCCCCCCAAATGTTTTATAATTGCAAATCGGCCCCACAATTCCTAAACACGCGCACACACAACAGACGCACAATTATGACAAAAACGCGTTTTTTGGTGTTTAAGAAAAACGACTACTTTAATGCAAATAATGAATCTTAAACGCGTTTATCGACAGATCCGTTAGCTTCAAGCCAGCTCTTTTCAAACCCACCCTACCTACCCCACCCACCCATTTTCTATCATTGGTTTCCTACTTATTTAGGACCAAGTTTTCCTCCAACTTTTGCTCAAATCCACTCAAACTCAACACAACACACATTCTTCTCTATACTAAAACTATCACCTTGTCTTCAAATGCCAACCATTTTGTTGAGGATTTTCTTTCTATACAAGTTGTTCAACGCACTTCTATTGTACTTGGTACCCAAGAAGTTGAGGACGTACCTCCCTTCTTCTTGGTACCCGTACATACAACAACAACAGCAACAACAGACTATCAAAAAAACCCCGGTTTCCCAAATATCCACATCGATCGACCCACTCTCCTCCACATTGCGTGTTGCTCGTAGAATGGACCCCACCGAGCTAAAACGTGTTTTCCAAATGTTCGACAGGAACGGGGACGGGAAGATCACGAAAAACGAGCTCAACGGGTCGTTGGAGAACATGGGGATCTTCATCCCCGACAATGAGCTTAGCCAGATGATCGACAAGGTGGATGTGAACGGAGACGGGTGCGTAGACATCGACGAATTCGGGACGTTGTACCAAACCATAATGGACGAGCGGGACGAGGAGGAGGACATGCGAGAGGCGTTCAATGTTTTCGACCAGAACGGGGATGGATTCATCACCGTTGAAGAGCTGAAAACGGTGTTGGCGTCTCTGGGGCTTAAGCAAGGGCGAGCTGCAGAGGATTGCAGGAGGATGATCATGAGGGTCGACGCGGATGGGGACGGGATGGTCAATTTCACAGAGTTTAAGCAGATGATGAGAGGCGGCGGCTTTGCTGCGTTAGGCAATTAATGCATTTCCCTCTGTTTTTTTCGTGTAGGACGCCGTGTACATAGGCCTTGGTTTTCTCTTTATGCCTGGGAGGAAAGACAAAGATGATGAGTTAGCCAACAGTTGGAAGATCAATGAAACCATGGCTGCTTCATTATCAATGATGAAAGTGGGGATGCTCTATTTAAGGTTTAGGGAACACAACATTCATATTCATTCATGTATTTCCCCCTTTTTTTTTTTCTGGTTGATTTTAGTCATCTAGTTTTATTGATTTTTTTTTTAAAATTGAAATGGAGTCTTTCAGTCGGTGACGAATTAAGTTTCAAGTGCAGTCTAATTTAGCAGCCCCATTATCAGATTTATTTTGATGAATAAATAAGCTTAGTTAGAAAAAAAAGTTTCAAAATGGGATAATGAGAAAGATTTTTGATTCGTCTCACAACTCATCTAATATAGTACACTTATCACACAAGAATTTGTGTGAAGCCCACAGAGATAACCAGCTAGTTGGTAAAATTGTTGAAATATTTGCAATAAGAAGAAAGACACACAAAGCACATTAGTGTTCAAGGTGCAAAGTTTTCTCTCTTTTGGACAAAAGCAACATAAGTGGTATATAGTTATTGAACAGCTTCTCTTGAGTGTTTTCTGGGGTCAGCAACTACTCAATTAACTTCACAACATAAAATTTCAAGCAGATTAAAAGGTATTAATATAAAATGGAGTATAGTGCAAGTATTGTAGTTGAAGAGAGAGAATAAAGTGAAGTATGAAGATATATAAGAGTAGAAGTGGTGGAAATTGATGAATATAATGAAGTGTAGGGATAACTATTTAATGGAAAAAATACTCAAAAAAAAGTTTGTGTCTGCAAATACTTTGGATCAATTCGTAAGTATGATCACTTTTTTGAACCAATATGTAAATACGCATTTGTTAATATAGTGGGGTGGGTGAGTTTCCAAAAATGGTATAGGAAGCTTATTGTGGGACGTGCGAAAATAAATAGATGGAAAGCTTATTGTGGGATGCACAAAAAAAAGAGACGGAAAGCTTATTGAGACACGAAGGAAGTATTATATGTATATGTGTGTGTTTGCAGGATATTATGAAAAATAAGTTGACAATCCGCACAGCCTGTTATGATTCAATACCATGTGTCAACAACCGAACCGAGTTGTTACTAAATCTAAGACAACCAGTGCAAATCTAAGACAAAGCAAAATGACTCAGCTTTCCAATGAATTGTTAGGGAGTGTTTGCTTTAGATCAAAGAAAAAAACAAAACTACGGATTCATGTTTTTCAACGACTTTTCTTACAAATACATCACATGAAAACTTCTGTCCAAAAAGATTCCCACCAGAAACCCCAAAAATATAGCCAAACACCCGAGTTGATTAGTTTATTGCAATTGTCAACTGAGATATTTAAATCAGATATCTGAACACAAATACAGCAGCACACGTTCAAAGAAGATAGTGTCAGGTTCTTTACCTTAATCTTAATACTTCAGATCATGGTGGCAAATTATCTGTCTTAAGCAGACAGCCTAGCCTGCTTGTAATAGCTGTAAATCGATGGTCAACTCCCTGGGCTCAATAAGTCAACGCTGGAATCTCCTCATACTAGTTAGTTCTTTTGAATGAATCAGCTGACAGCCTGCTGCCATGGAAGTTTTTCTATCATTGAGTTTTATGCATCATAAATAATTGTCAGAAGATAAATAAATATTATTGCTCACCACAGTGACCAGTGACCTTAATAAAGAAAATAATATGGAAGAATTTCATGCAAAATGTTTTGATTCTTCGACGAGAATGGTGATGAAATGAATATAGGGTAATTGTAGTGTTTAATGGGAATAGAAGATGATCAATCCACTTTCGTCATACTTCTTACCAGATTATGAGAATCCAAATAAGTTAGTTACTATCCCATTTTAATTAACTGCCGTCTCCCATATAATCATTTCTCTTTACTCGTTCCATTATTCCTCAACCAGCAATAATTTTTTTGTGTCTATTATAATATTAGAGCAATACACTAAAATGTGGCCTTGGTTTGTAATTCACTATTCGATGATTCTCAATACTATTTATGTTGAAGAATACGATCCAAGTGCTCCGTAAGTTATAGTTTTCGATTTATAGAAATTTACAAGAGTTAACTGAATTATTTGCTTAATTCCTTCTACAAATTGCATGCATATAGAGAATATACCAATAACAATGATGTTTAGTATAAATTAGAAAAAACAAAGAAAGCAACACCTTCAACTTTAGGAAAAAAAAATGGAATTAGGATTTTCAAGGTTATGAATCTTTCTTACCCAGCATCACTGGGAATCTACTCCTAATTAACCAGTCCTGCTCCGGTATAGATCCTCATACACGAATGCAATTGCTCGATAACGGGGCAGTACACAAGAGATAAATGATGTTTTTTGTCTCCAGCAGTAAAAGTATAAACCTTATTGCTCACATGAACCAAACTGTAACCAGCCACCACCTTCACCCCTCTTTCCTTCATTAAACATCTCATCCCAGAGGCATCGGTCCAGGAACCTTTAACCGCATACGTGTTTGATGCAAGCAAATAACCAGCAGAACTCAGAGGCTCCAAATCAAGAACCTTCGAAAGTGCACCTTCAGTGAGTTTTCTATCCTCATAGGTCCTACAAGCACTCAAAAGGGCACCCCAAGCACTAGCCCCCACCGGAATGGACTTAATAAGTTGGAATGCATCATCAAGGTTTCCACCTCTAGCCAGCAAGTCCACAAGGCAGGAATAATGTTCCAACTTTAGTTCATTTGCATGCTTATTTAATAAATCTTTGAAGAGAGAGAGTCCCTCTGCAATCAATCCTCCATGGCAGCAAGCAGATAACACCGACAGAGTTGTTACTTGATTAGGCTTTACACCAAGGGTTTCCATTTCAGAAAGCAAAGCTAGAGAATTATGTGGAAGTCCATTTAAGCCATATGCTGCTATCATTGCACTCCAAGAAACAACGTTTTGGGTTGAAATTTGGTCGAATGCCCTTCTAGAAGCTTCTATAGCCCCACATTTTGAGTACATATCAAGAATTGCAGTCCCAATGGCAACATGTGATGCCAACCCCATTCGTACAGTGATGGCATGAGCACACTTTGACCTTACAATGTCAGCAGAGAGTCCACAGGCTTCTAGAAGGTTTAACAGGGTAACCGAGTTAGGTTTCTCTAGTGAAAGTCTCATCTCGTTATAAAGAGAAATTGCCTCATCAGGCAAGCCACAGTAAGTAAAAGCTGCGATCATTGTACTCCAGGTAACGATATCTGGTCTTTTGATCAGGCAAAATAGTCGCCATGAATGATTAATTTGATCACATTTTGCATATGTGTCAATCAAGGAATTCATAGCCAACTCATTTGATTGGAAACCTCTACGAATTGTTCTGGAATGAATCGCTTTGCATTGATGCAGGTCTGCTAAGACTTTGCATATTAGAAGTAGGTTTACTAGAGTTACCTCATCAACATCGACTCCAGACTGTCTCATCGAAGCAAACAATGCTAATGCCTCCTCATTTTTCTCGTTATGAACGAAGCCAGATAGCAGAGAATTCCACGACACTCTGTTTTTATCCGGAATCTCCTGGAATGCTAAAACGGCAGAATCCACATCTCCACATTTGGAATACAAATCAACAAGAGTATTCCCTACAAACACATCATAATTTAAACCTCTTAAGACTATAAAGCAGTGAATTAACTTTCCAATTCTAGTATCTCCTAAATTTGTGCAGCCTTTGATCACACTAACCATGGTTTGTCCATCCGGTTCAACCCCAAACTCTGATACCATCTTCTTAAACGACTCCAACGCAATCACATTATCATCAATATGCACATATCCACTAATCATCACACTCCACGAAATTACATCTTTCTCATGCATTTCGTCAAACAAGTTTTTTGCATACTCCATCTTTACATCCGTATACATGCCCAAAAGAGAATTTTGTACTGAAGTTAGGCTCACGAATCCACTTTGGATCAAGTAACCATGGAATTTCTGTTCATCATTATAAGCTTGTAGGCTCCGATATGCCTGAATCATGAGCACCAAAGTAGAGATATTGGGTTCAAATCCAACTGCTCTAGCTTGAGTGAACAAATTGGATCCTTCTTCAGAAAGACCGTGACCAAGATGCCCATGGAGAAGTATATTCCATGAAACTGAGTCTTTTATATACATGCAATTGAAAACACCCAATGCAGAGCCCAATGAACCAGATTTTGCATAGAAGTCCATTACTGAATTTCCCACCGAACTAAATGATTCAAACCCCTGCTTAATCACTGATGCATGGACAGATTTTCCAAGTTCAAATGACATAATTATACATGCCTTGAGAACATGAGAGAAGATTGCATGATCTATCTGTTGGAGTCCTGATTTTCTTATCTCTCTGTAGTGGGAAAACACCTCTTTCCATCTGCCACTTGCTGATGACTCTTTGATTTTATGACACCAATTTTGGAGATTGGTACTCGGTGAAATGATTGGGAATCGCATACCATGAAACAATTCTCTCGCTGTCCTACGTCAAGAAATTTCCTCTGGCAACCACGTCAATTCTGCTAGATAAATACCTACAAGAAAGATCATAAATTCACTACTACCTTAATAAAAGAAACATATGCAACAAAAAGAATTTAAGAGCACAAACACTTAGCATCAAATGTATGCAGTAGTCGAACGCAATACTGGAAGAACATGTTTCCATAAACTATAACAAATTAAATATTGGCATCTTTTCAAAACCCCATTCATTATTCATCCGCCTCATAGTTTGACATATAAAGTGTTGAGTGCAACGGCAATACCGTACAACTTACTAAAATCTCTCAACTTTTAATGTAAAGATCAATATTTCCTATCAACGGAAAGAGCATATGTGTAAACAAACATGCAAAAATTACAAATAGCTACTCCTCTGCATATTTGAAATATTGGACATAAACACAAACATGTGGTGCGCAAAGTGCAGAAACACAGCAGGATGAACATTCTCTAAAATAGATGGGCTAGACATTGAAAAAAGAAAAAAAAAACAATGAAAATGCAAAAATCAAACGGCTGGAGCAAAAGATGGGGAAGAACAACAATTACTAAACATTAGATAGGTGTAGAAATTGCTCAAACTGAGTAGATTACCGTATCTTTAGAAGTTCTCCATATCCAGCTCAATTAAGCAATGTCGAACTACTGCGACGGCAGCTGTGGACCACCGCCGGAACGTCGCCGGAGATGGTGCTGCTTAATTAAAAAAGCAACTGAAAATATTGCAACTGTTAATAAATCAAACTAAGAATAATATGATAATTCGAAGGTTAATGTGTTACCGTATTTATTATATTTTAAAATATTACATATTAACAAATTTATTTTAAATACATACAAAAATTGTCAAATTTGAATAGCCCAAGTGATCAGAGCTCAAATTCGAGAATTTTTTTTTTTTTTTTTATGATAATTCCTTGCGGTAGAGTAGTGATTTTTCTCGTGTAAAGATTTCTTTCCGATTCAAGAACCTTTTAGATCTCTAATGTTTTTCTCACAATTTGGAAGTCTTTGATTTTTCACTTGAACTGAGTGCTTTTGTTTTATCTTTCTTACGTGATTTGTCTTGTAAGCTAATGATTTGACTGATTGTTTTATTAGGATTTGGATCATTCTCAAATTTTTATAATTGACTTGTGTGTTTTATATTATGATTGATTTTCTTATAACTTTAGTTCTAGCATCTTTTTAATTATAAATGTATTTTTATCATTTAAAAGAAAATATTATAGATAGAAAAATAAAACTAAATATACTTAAGGGGCCGTTTGGTTGTGGATAATGAATAAAAATGAATGAAGATTATTGAGTATTCATTCATATTAATAGTGTTTGATATTATTTATTGTATATGAATAAAATTATAAAAATATATTAAAAAAGGTAATCACTAAATTCATATTAATTACCCTTTAATGATATTCATTACCATTAAAAAAAAAAAAATCAAGCGCACCTAAAAAGAACCAGATTCATATGTTTATTATGAAGTTTAACAATATTATCTTTATTAGGTTTAAAAGGCTAAATACTTATAATCACAAATGAAAGCATGATCTCTTTGTCATGATATTTGTAAGATAAAATGTGCATGTATTTTATATGTGTATTTTTAAATAATATCAATTGTTTTTATTGAATAGTTATTATTTTTATTGAACAATATTCTTTTTTTTTTTTTTTTTTGGATCTATAAATATTAGTTGTTAGTAGTTAGGAGTTAATTCACCAAGTCTCAGGTCACTCACTCAAGTGAGGAGCCCAGTGACCAGGTGAACTAACCCACCTAGTTACAATATTCTCATTTATATTGTCTTTTTAATCAAAATTATAATAATGAACAACTTTCTGCTATAATGAATTTTTACAATTTAAAACTTAAAAAAGAAGTCTATCAAGAACTATAACAATGAACTTTCTGCTATACTATATTTTCTTTAAATTACTGAAACTATAAATGAACACCCTAAATTTATATAACACATAACACAAAAGGCCTAATGAACCCTATTAATCTATTACAATTACTACTCTGCATATATAACAACTTTTACACTTTCCTAATATGTACAAACTATGAACTAAGCCACCATGCTTCCTGCCACCAGCTACAACCTTCATCACTCTTCAGGAATGTACATCACCACCAGATTTAAGCAACATTTCCGTTTCTTCATCGTAGGAACCAATAACCGACTAATCATGAGACAGCGAAAGCCACGTACATTGTCCAAACATCACATATTCTATGATCAACGAAACAAAGCCGATCTCATTGTTTCATAGGTACCTTAGCATAGATCATAGATAGCCCCCTCCAGGAAAGCTGTTGCTACCACTTGAGCTGCCTACTGTACAAGGTGCATCGAGAACCATGAGCTTCACGCTGTTTTTGCCCGTAAAATTCAATACATCAATGCACTCGAGCAAATCGGAATCATTTTCCAGTATTACCCATTCCTCTTCATCATCTACATACTTGAGCTGGAATTGCTTGAGTCGCAGATTGAACCTCTTTGCTACTTCTTCATACACCTGCATACACCCCAAAGAAAGCTCAAACTTAAAACGAACTGTATCTTCTTTATAAGTAGCTTTAGCAGTGATTTTAGGCCCACTATCACCCTTGATTTCTGGATAGTGTATTTCACCAAAAGTTCTCGAGCTTAATGAACTATCATTCGTCATTCTAGACGCTGACCCGGATCCATTGGATGAGTCCGTCATTCCAGAGGAAGTAGGCTGGTTATATTCAACAACTATGGTGGAATTTGAGCTTCTAGAAGGGAAAAGAGAGTCAGAAGCATCACTCGTACTATTATTTAGTGCCCATTCATGGCATCCTTCTACGGTGAGGAAAGAACTTTCCGGAGCTTTTGGAGAAGCTGTCCATGGTACGGTATTTGTGATGGATAAATTTGCCCCAGGATTTCCATCTACAAGACGATCTTCTTCAATTTTCAACATGGTAGTCTCAATGTCCGTACTAGATGATAGAGGTGTAGATTTTGCACTCCGGGGTCCTAAATTTGAGCTGCTGAGCAAACGATCTATATCAGGAGAGAGAATCTGTTTTCTGAGGTCAAATTCTTGGGCGAAAGAGCTAGTCGCCATAAAGACACCGGTGATTGGATCAAATTTCAATCCTCCTTCTACGCCTTCAACAGAGTCGAGCATACTCTGTATCTTCAATAATGAACGGTTCACCTTATTTATCTTACGAGAAGGCCATCTTGAGATGCCATGTTGTCTGCATATCCTTTTGAGGGTAGTTGGGCACACTGTGGAAATAAGAACCACACAATTCAAAGTCTTGACGATCATATATTTACTGCATTAAGTTCATCTCGACCAGAAAAAAAAAAAAAAGAAACAAAGTGACACAAATAATCTGGTTAATATTTCATAGGATGAGTCTGAACATGAAGACTTACCGCCAATGCTTTTTGCAGCATCTTTAAGGGTCCCTGAGAAGTGTTGTTGAATAACACTTAAACTAACATGCTTCTCGCATGTGCTCCGCTTCTTTTCCAACTTTTTCCTTGACCGTGCAGTTGGCTACAACAATTATGAGAAGAGTAAGAGCTTGATTCCATAAGCCATTAGGAAGTAGGATCAAAGTGGTTCCACAATTAGCTGGTGCAAACCTAGAGTAGCATTCGGGTGGTTTAGCTCAACAACAACAATAATCACATTTCCAGTAAACTGAACGAATATTAGAATAGCCCTCAATTATTGATCTCATAATCATATAGAAAGTTGGTTTTGATCAATCTATTAAATATCAGAGTATCAAAGTACAAATTTAGCAGTGGTAAGCCTAATAAAGAACAATAGTTAACAGAACTAAAAAGTCCACATGGAGAAAGAACGAGTGTTGGATGCACTAACATAAAAAGTACCTGTTGATAAGAAGAATCAGCTACTACTCCAACATCTTTAACTTCAAATGCATCTTCTGTTGAACAATTGGCATAGGTTTCATCTCTATCAATAAGTGACTGTTCACAACTCCTTTGAGATAACACTTTATCATCCTGTATTTTATCTTTAGGATCCTCTACCCTGATCAATTCAGTATCAGACACAGTCCTCAAACTCTTGCAGAGCCTCTGCATGCTAACAGAGAGGTTTCTAAGCAAGAGTTGCTGTTCTGTACTTCCTTTCATATTGACAGGAAGAAAGAACTCTAGTATATAGTCATCATCAGAAGTGTAACTACTTCTAAGCCTGATTGCAATTGCAGCACTCAGACCAAATTTACGGGCATGATGAACCAATGGATACTCATTCACATGATACTCCTTGACATCGGGGTAGAAGAAAGGGTGATTTGACCGAAGTGCTTTCCCTACAATTCCTTGTCCTTCTTCAAGATAATGTTCTGCACATACATGCACAAAACTCTGCATATCTTTATTGTTTACGTAACAGGCAGTTTCTTCAACACATAGAACGCATTTCTCATTTGGACTTTTATGTCCTCTAGCACGTAAATTTATAGTTTCATCACCAGCACCTTCTGAGTAATTACATGGGATCCATGTCAGTGCAAGAGGTAGCTGGTGTGCATGGCAAACGGCACGCAAAACATCTGTTACCTCAGCTAAAGCTGCTCTTTGATTCTTAGACAGACTCTGAAAAATAAGATTTGATTATATATTTAGTCACCCATGTAGCAGTAGAATCAGTATCGATATGATGTGCACTAGTATTAAAGGAAGAAAGAACTTATATTAATGGTTTGATGCAACCTGAGGGCAAAATCTAGGAGGTCCTTTGCTCCTTAGATTCACAGCCTGCAAATGTTTATTTTTAAAAGTTAATGTCAACATCAAAATGATTAGCAAGATATGATGTGCACTACAGCCTCTAAAGAAATCTATCAACACCAGTAATATGTGAACTTTTAAAGATAAGCTCTGCTAGGTATCCGCATCATCTTTGATGCCAACTAAGAGAGAGTTATGGTTCGATAAAAGTTGCTCATACTTTCCATGTACAAAGAAAAATTTCTTACAAGAAAGGCATAATTTCAAATGTTAAATCAGAATAAATGCTAGTACATGCACACTTAAATAGAATGACGAGATTATCACATCAAACAGTGTATAACACTTTTTTCATTCAAACAAGTCCATGCCGAATTCCTCTGATTTAAGGAACAACTTCAGACCTTGAACATTGCTTATTGAAACAATATCTGGACATCCAAATGACTGTACAGATTATTTGACAAGGTTTCTTGATTTCCAAAAGGACACCAAATTTAATTGCATCAACAGAAAATGCAAATCAAGGGAAAATACTATACAATAAGAAGTGAGATCGCACAATTTTACGAAACTAACCTCTAGTGCACGGCAAATATTTTCTATCTCCAATTTAAAATCAGGCTTTTCCTTCACCGTAACCAGTTCCAGCACTCCACAACACATTTCAAGTGAATCATCCTCGAATATAGGCAAGGCTAGAGATCCTTGGACCTTGTGAATAAAGGCATGTTGTATCCTCAAATACTCAGCCTTATTGTAGTACATCACATTTGAAGTCCACTCTGGAATCCTTGAGATGAATACCCGACCCGGAAGCCCTGTTAACGGACCAATTTGTGACTCTGCGGAAAAAGTGAATAATCTAGAGACTTCACGGTATCCCATAAGAGTTTGATCAAGTAAATAAGGCTGTTCAGAAGTGGTTAAGATGTATTGATTCCCACTCCTCGTAGGAACCCACAGCTGTGCTAAAAGTCCCTCCCCGCACCACTCTTTGAGAAAATCCATTGCTTGGAGCATTTTCTCTGATAGTGATTGCGAAGGAGACCTTGGGATCATCATGATCATATTATCATCAGAGTTTATCTCTAATTCATCTCTATTGCTGGGTGATTTCCCCGCAATACCCCCACTCACCATGGAGATTCCAGAACAAGGATCGTTGAAGTTTAATCCGTCAAAGGGTGAAAATTTTGGAGGCAGTGTGCCAAGAGGGGAAGTGACAGAAGGGGGAAACATGTTGCACCATTCAGCATATGCATCAAAATTCATCAGTTCGGAAACATTAGCAGATGAATTCGCCAAATTCATGCCCTGCATATCATTCTCCATTGATGATACATCCATAGATTCCATCCAGCCCCTTGGAAAAGACTCCATTTACATTAAAACCACAAACCAGTTGTATCTAGACAAGAACAACTGTTAGAACATGTGAAACATTAAAATAATTATATTATTCTGAATTTTTTTTTTTAATTTGCAAAATCGTGAAGAAGCTCTTGATGCCATTTTATCTAACCCAATCCTACCTTTTCTAAGCCAATCCAACGGTATGCAACAACTTGGCCTCGGAACTAGAAACTGCTTCAGGACTGAACTTAGAAATCCAGAGATTTCATGATGATGCTGCATAAAAAAATGCAGGGAAATAATTAAAAGCTTTAATCAATGAAATGAAGATAATAAGGTAAATAAAACAAGCGGTGTGAAGAGAATTCAATCAATAACTTGACAAATTCAATGATATTTAGAAAACATAAATAAATTCTCATCAAAGAGTCTCTTCAATTCAACAAATATTGAGTAGACTAAGTCGAACATCCAACACAAACAATTGACAAGTTTCACGAAAGACGAAGCAATTTTACAAAGAACGCCAATCAACACGAGTAAATTTCACGAACTCAATAACAGAAAAGTGGCGGTAAACATGAAAATCAAACTATATCAGCAAAACCGCAGAGTTTAAGCATATAATTGCCAGGATCTTCAGTGAATCTATCACGTCGTCGTTTGTCGATTATCAAAAACGTAATAATCAAATTTCGAAAATTTACGAATACGCAAGCATCCAAAAGCGGTAGAGAAGAACCAAAAAAACAGTAGACAGAAAGACGAGGAGAAACTACCAGCTAGGAGGAGCAGAAAAGAGTACCGTCGGATAGTTCGGCGGAGCAGCGGCGGAAGGCGGCGGGAAGTGCTGTGATTGTTATTCTCTACTTCGATGTGTGCTTCTGAGCTAAACGAACAAACAGTGCACAGTGTATAGAAAGTTACCAAATATATACGGTAAATCTCCCAACAATTATTGCAACTAAGCCCTCCATTTTTCATATATAAATAAATTATATTTTGTACTTTATTAGTATTTTAAATGCTCTATTATTCTCACATTAATACACATTCTGTCATCCTGTACAGTAGAATTGCTGTCAGATTTTAATATTATGAAAATAATTCATATTATCTAAAAAATAATCATTTATATAGTTCCTTTTTTTAAATTAATACATTTTAGTTCCACAAGTATAATAATGTAAAATAATAAAACAATCCGTTGATCGATGAAATAAATACTATTTCATGATATTTGATGTACATATAGTATTGAAGGGACGAGTTGAATTAACACTACGAGTGTGTTTGGTTCAAATGATAAAATTATTTATTCGCTGAACATATAAATAATTTTATTTTTTAAAATAAATATATTTTAAGGGTGTGTTTGGTCAGGGATTTGTACATATGAAAGTGGATAGATACATCTCTCATCTCATCCTTTTTCTAACGTGTATATTCAAATTTCAAAATTTTAATGGACTTTCACGTAGTTCTATACAATCAAATCAATTTTTTTTATCTCATTCAACTTCTCTTTCATTCACATGTTTATTTTCGCATCAATAAATTTTTTTATCTAATTTATTGTTAAATTTTCACTTCTCTTTCATACTAATTTAATTTATTTTATCAAATATTAATTTAATTTTTAATATTATCTATTTGTATGAGTCATATTTTTAAATATGTTTATTTTATTAAAAAAAATTAATAACAATAAAATTCAAAAGTATACTTTTGTATCTAAATATCCATCTCATGGTACCTATTCTCTTCAGCTCATTTTAAATCTCTTATATATAATTATTATTATAATTATAATATTATATTAATTTATGAGAAAATATAATAAAATACTTATTTACTATCACTCAATCATTATTGATTATACTC
>JAPKLY010002032.1:0-30429 GCA_026898435.1 Prunella vulgaris | reverse complement strand
TTTATTATTCGTAGGATCTCCAATATAATAGTTAATTTGTATACAAATAATTGATATTATACATGAATATATTTAATTAGATACAAAGAATTGGTTGATGCGTTAATATAATCAATAAAATATACATGAATTCATTTATTTTCAATAATTATGTACTAAATTTGCTGAATTTAAAAAGTCTCTCTATTAATTAATAAAACATTATTTATTGATATATTAATATCTCTCCAAATTAATAATTTCATGGTCCCAAAATTATTAATTACAATTTTTTATAGTCAAAATGGGTAAATTTATAATTTTTTAAAATTAATTTAACTTAAAGTAAGTCTTTTGTGCACCAGCTGAACAATTAAAAGATAAAATTTATCATATGACAAAATTACAAATTTGGCAATTGCATTAATTTTCCTAATATGTGGCTACCTCTAGAGTGATTATAAAAGGCTCTCTCCAATTACAAACACCTTACAAATCTAAAAAATGATGCTGCATCTTTTTGTGCTCATCATCTCTCTTGTGAATTCATTATCAAATGCAGAATCAGACCCCTTCACAACATGTCTATCCAAAGCCAATTTCAAGAATGATGAACTGCAAAAAATAGTGTACACACCAACAAGCACAAACTACACATCTATATTGCTACAAACACTTAGAAACAGCCGTTTCAACACTTCCAAAACCCTCAAACCAACTCTCATTTTGACTCCTTTCGACGAATCGCAGGTTGGGGGAATCGTGAAATGCGCCAAGGAAAGCCGACTGCAGTTGAAAACACGAAGCGGAGGCCATGACTATGAAGGTCTTTTAGATTTTTTTTGCAATAATTTAGTTATTTCATGAAGGAAACTAGTCACGTTGCATGAGTTTATAGCTAAAATCATCCTATAATATTTTTTAACTTTTTTGAAAATTAGTTCCTATAACTTTTAGATAGAATGAATTAGTCTGGATTTATTTGCATTTGCCAATTTCATCCCATGTCATTGGAAGTTGACAAAAATCACGCCGTTTTCACACGACGATGAAACGAAATCGTATTTGTAAATTTCCAGCAACTTAAAACTGAACTTTAGCAATTAAACAAATTATGAGACTACTAAGAAATAAATCTTATATAATTTTTTTAAAAAGAATTATGGATTGATTTTGACTTTAAACTCCACGTTTCATTATTTCGAGCTACTATACAAGTCTATTAAGGGGGTGTTCGGCTTAGCTTATAAGCTCTTTAAAATATTTTATAAATTTTTTAAGAGTTTATAATATGTCTTAGAGTGTTTGGTAAAACTAATAAGATGTTTGATAGCTTAAAAGATTTTAAAATAAACTTCTTATATCTTATAATTGTAAAAAAATAAATTGACTTATTTTTCTCAACACATCTAACCCCATCCACTCACCTCATATCACAACCTATATCATAACATAAAAAATAATAAAATATTTATTTTTATTAAAATTAATATTTTTAAAAACCTATGATAAATTATCATAAAACTTATAAGTTGTAATAGCTAAACACTTCTATAACTTATAAGCTATTTAAAAATAACATTTCATTAACTTTTAAAACAAGTTATAAGATATTAAAACTTATAAAATATTTAAAATAAAATTAACCAAACACTCACTCATCTAATTTTTAACACGTTTAAATTTTGCATTCCAATAGAATATTTATTACTCCCATAATAGGTTTCCAATTCAATTTTGCCATATACTAAATTATATATAGTCTTATTCTTTGGTAAATTCATTAACTTTTTTCCACTTTATAAAATGACCCCATTTAATGTACTTACTTTCACATAATCGAACAAATATTTTTGTTATTTTGAGCAAGTGTTAAACAGGAAGAATCTCATAATATTTAACTTGCCTTCCTTAATTGGTGTGAAATAATCTCTCTTAAATGGCACGTGCCTTGGTTTTTTACAGGCCTCTCTTACACATGCAGATCCCCATTCGTCATTCTCGACACCTCCAACCTTCGATCCATCGAAATAAACCTCACCGATCAAACCGCCTGGGCACAAACGGGCGCCACACTCGGTGAACTTTACTACAGAATATGGGAAAACAGCAAAGTCCTCGCTTTCCCCGCCGGAGTTTGCACCACTCTCGGCATCGGTGGCCACATCAGCGGCGGAGGCTACGGCAATATGCTCCGGAAGTACGGCCTCTCGGTTGACAATGTCGTCGATGCAAAGATCGTGGATGCTGGTGGAAGAATTCTTGATAGGAGAGGAATGGGGGAGGATCTTTTTTGGGCTATTAGGGGAGGCGGGGGCGCTAATTTTGCCGTCGTACTGTCGTACAAAGTCAAACTAGTGCCCGTGCCTCCCCAGGTGACGGTCTTCCAGGTCTTTAGAAGCCTGGAAGACAATGCCACCGACCTCGTCCACCGCTGGCAATACGTTGCCGATAAATTCGACAACGAGCTCGTTGTCAGAGTGAATTTAGGGATTAGTAAAAAGATTCCGGGGGTTACTTTTTTTGCAATGTACCTTGGTGATTCAGCCAAATTGGTTGAACTTATGGAGAAACAATTTCAGGAATTGGGATTGAAGAAAGAGGATTGCAAAGAAATGAGCTGGATTAGATCCGTGTTTGTGTGGGCAGAGCTCCCTGATGAAACGCCGGAAACTGATCTGCTAATCAGGAAACCAGCTGAATTCGGGCCGTTCAAGATCAAATCCGACTACGTGAAAAGCCCGATCACGAAGGAGGGCTTGCAGGGACTGTTTAAGAGGATCGTGTCATCTGGGAACACGGTCGTGAAGTTCAACCCGTACGGCGGGAGAATGGGTGAAATTGCGGAAACAGAGACACCGTTTCCGCACAGAGGTGGGAATATTTACAAGATTCAGTATTTCACGTCGTGGCTGGAAGAAGGGGACGCTGCGGAGACGAAGAACCTGGCTGATATTCGAGAGATGTACGATTACATGGCGCAGTTCGTGTCGAAGAATCCAAGGGAAGCGTTTCTGAATTACAGAGATATAGATATTGGGAGCACTGGTAATGGGGCGAAGGCGTATGAGGAGGGGAGGGTTTATGGGGAGAAGTATTTCAAGGGCAATTTTGATAGATTGGTTGAAGTGAAGACAGATGTTGATCCCGATAACTTCTTCAGGAATGAACAGAGCATTCCTATTCTGAAGAAATGAAGCACCATTGTTTATCTGTTGTTTTTAGCTTTATTTAATTTGTCAAGATATGTTAAATTTAAAAGATAAAATTATATTCGTCTAGAATATATATATTTTAGGTGAATAGATAATTTTATCCTTTAATCTTATACAAAGTATGAATTGATGGATCACAATTAGAATAAAGAATGCATTGCTAGATGTTTAATTTAGATTTAAAATGGACGAGGATAAAAGATTATGGGAAAAACATCGTATTGAGCATTTTGGAATTGTTTTATTTCGTTTTTTTTGTCCATTTATTATTTATGTTGTTTTTTTATATCCTGCGTCATCTTTTAACTTTTATGACATGATATGCATTCCGTTAATTGTTTGTGCACGTGGTTTTTACTATTATTTTGTTAATGGATTGTGAGAATGATAATGAGAATTATGGAAAGTTGGAACACAATAAGAATAGAAAATGCGTTGTTAGATGTTTACTTTAGATTTAAAATTGGGCGAGGATAAAAAATTATGGAAAAAACTTCTTGTTAAGCATTTTGGGATTGCTTTATTGTTTTTTTGTCAATTTATTACTTATGTTGCCTTTTTACATTCGATTAAAGGTAATCCAGCGTCATTCTTTAACTTCTTTTACAATGTGCTAACACTAGTATGAACAACACGCTCGAACATGTGAGTTGCAACTCGAATGATATCAGAATCAGCATTGATTATTATTCGTACCTCTATTTTTTTTTTCATCAAGAAAGCAAGGGAATGCTTTGTTCGTATCTGAAGAAATTCTCCGGATCAACGCGCTTCTTCACTCGCGCTAATCTCTTGAAGTTCCCCTCGAAGTATTTTCTCCCCCAAGTCACAGATTCTGAGTAGCTCGTATTCACTCGATGGTTGATTCCCAAATCGAGATCCCTGTAGTTAAGATAAGCACGTCGAGGGGATCGTGACACGAATGGTTCCATGAACTCATACAATATCGCGATCCACTCGAGGTGCTTCTTCATCTCACCTTCCACGCCCCATTTCACCAAGTATTGTATGCTGAACCTATTCCCTTTCCTGTGAGGAAAAGGCAGCTCCGACCCATGAATTTGCCCCATTTTCCCTCCAAATGGATCCATTATCACATATGCCATTTCTACTTGCAAAAGTTGTTTTTTGATTCCTTCATATGCAATCTTCGGCATTGCTTTCTCCACAAAATCCGATTTTGCTTTAAAGTAGCTTTTGTATCTGCATATGAGAATTTCTATTACACAATGGTGTAACATCTTATATACAGTAAAATTAAAAACGAATCATGAGGTGTATTATCAATTTCGAAACAAATTGAATGAATAACTTTTATTTTATCAATAATGTATAGTCCGGATACAAGATAGTAGAGAGAATCGGACAAATGAAAAGAATACTTATTCTATCCTAACGAGAAAGTTTATATAGCGACAATACAAAAAGTAACTCCTCATAACTAACTTGCTAACACTCTACAAATGAATAACAACTTTATAAGTAAAAAAAGAAGTGAAATGACACTTTTTTAACTCAAGGTCATTAAATTTTATTAAGTACGTTGCATGTGTCATTCATCCAAATAGTGTAAAGCGTACCTGACTACGCGATCAAGTAACACTTCCAACGGGGCGTCTCGTTGAAACCCCGCGAAGTAGAGCACAGACTCTATCCAGCTCATTTCAATGCAATCTTTCTCCTCTAACCCTAATTCAGGGAAACTACTTCTCATCAATGGTAGTAACTCATTTACAGGGCCAAGAAACAGAGAATTGAACAGTGCCACAACTGTCTCATGTTTTCCATCTCCACGTTGAAGAACAGCTCTGATCATTATATCCTCTGGCATAGCATGTGCTATGTTTTGCCATTTGTCCAAAATATTTAGGCCTTGTCTATTTATACTCTTCTGAACTGTGAACACAGTTACAGTCTGCGGTATTCGAACGACCATAACTTTCCAGGCAAGGATAACTCCGAAGCTGGCGGCCCCACCTCCCCTGACAGCCCAAAACAGATCATCTCCCATCAATTTCCGATCAAGAATGTTGCCATTAACATCCATGAAAGAAACATCAATAATTTTGTCCGCAGCCAGGCCGTATTTTCTGAGCAACATCCCGAACCCTCCTCCGCTGAAGTGCCCTCCGACGCCTACGCTCGGACACAGCCCTCCTGGGAAGCCATGGGTACTACTTCTCTGTGCTATGGTGTAGTACAGCTCCCCTAGGGTCGCCCCTGCCTCAATCCACGCCGTTTCTTCTTCCAAGTCGAAGCTGATGGACCGTAGATTGACAAGGTCGATGATGATGAAGGGGCTCTTGCAGCGATAGGAGAGGCCCTCGTAGTCGTGCCCGCCGCTCTTGACTCTCACCTGCAAACCGTGCTCCTTGGAACAGAGGATCGCTGCCCGGATTTCTTCGGCGTTATATGGTGTGATGATCAGATTTGGATGCAGGGATGTTGAGTTTAGCCACCTGAGATTCTGTTCGGCGCATTTTAGCAGGGATGAGTATGAGTGGGAATGGGGAGTGTGGATGTATTTGAATGATTTTGTGTACTCTGACGAGGAATTGAGAGACATGCACTTGAGAAAATTTTCTTGATTTGCATCACATAAACAGAGTAGAATTGATAGTGGGAATAAGAAATATGGTACCAAGGTCATATGAGAGGCCATTTTGTTGCAATCTTAAGATAATTTAATGATGTTTATGTGCTATGTAGATATCATGGTTTAACGTTTGCAAGGATTTGGCTTACAGAAGATGCTCATTTGAATATTTCTTCCCAAGCAAATTAAGTCGAGACAAAAGAATTCTATGAACTCATTGAGTACACGTGATTTTTTTTTTTAAAGTTATCACTGTTAAACATATATATTTCAATATTATATATATGTATATTATCATTATTGTGCATGGAATGTATTATTATTTAAAAAAATTCAAGTACTCCCTGTCACATTGCAAGGGAGAAGAATGCACATATTATGAAAAAATTGAAATAAAGAAAAGAAATAGTATTTTGAGGGGTAATTTGATAAAATTTTATAATGTAAAAGAGATGATTGGATTGAGTGTAATGTGGGTAAAAAATAATAAAAAAGTAATAACATATATATTTTGTAAATATATAAATATTATTAGTCAGGAGTTTATGAATAATTTTTTTTTTCAGGGTTTGCAAGTTTATTTGAAGGATGGAGTAATATTTATAAACAGACAATTTTAGAGACATTCAAGAAAAGAGTTCACGTCATGATCTATTGCTACGTTGATAATTCCAATGATTAGGTAGAAGATTAAATTAAGGATCAAATGGAATTTTTATTGCCTGTCCGTACGTGCACTATTCGGCAATCTTTGGCCATTATTAACTTTCGTGGTGAAATATGAGGATAGAAAGAATTTATCTTTTGTTTGATCAATTATTGTTATCGACAAATTTATTTCGTGAGACTCAAACAAAATTTAGAGAATTGGAGAATTATTTAGAGTTATCAGAGCTTATCAAATATTTGGAGTGACAAAATGGCCAAGTAGGCGGAATTGGCTGGACAGTTGAGACAAAAATCCAGAGAGCTGACAATTGAGCAGATTCCCAGAGAAGAAAACTGTAAGGCGGATTACTTAGCCAGAAAATGGAGTATTGGGTAAGATCACTCTACTCACAGGTGATAGCGGAACTTGTCACATGGATGTGAGCACCATCTAAGAGAAAAGTTAGAGTCATGCAAGAAAATGATTTATACGAGGTACTGCCTGATTGGTGACAATTTGTACGTATAAGAGGACATTCTCTCAACTACATTCGAGATGTCTCTTTGAGAAAAAAAAAATTGTGTTTTAAGAGAAGTGCTATAGAGATGTAGCCAGAAAAATGTTGAGAGCCGGATATTATGGTCAACTCTCGTGAGAGATATTCTAGAGAGTTTGTTAAGAAATGTAACAAATGCAAAGAACATGGGCCTATAATACATGTCCCAGCAAAAGATTTGGGAGTGATGTATTCCCCATGTCCTTTTGACAAATGTGGAATAGATATTGTGGGAAAATTCCCAACAGCTCCAGGAGGGCGGATGTTTATGATTGTGACTGTGGACTACTTCACTAAATGGGTGAGGTAGAGGCGGTAAGAAAAATTGATGAAACTGCTATTATTAAATTCATGCGGAAGATTATATGTTGTAGGTTTTGGGATACCTAGAGTATTTATCTTGGAAAATGGAACACAGTTTGCAGGGGTTAAAGTGCAGAGCTGGTGTTCAGAGATGAACATTCAGCAATGATTTGCAGCGGTCGTACATCCGCAAGCAGATGGGCAAGTGGAGGTCACAAATCGAACCATAGTGAGTGGAATCAAAACAGGACTAATGAGAGCTGGAGGAGATTGGGTAGAGGCATGGTTGTAGAAGTCGGAAATCGTTAATCGGACACTTTTTGGCCGCCTAGCGCCTAGAACCGCCTAGGCGGGCGCCTAGTTTTTTTTTTTTTTTTTTAAATAAAAATACAAATTTTGGGAATGCCTAGGACCGCCTGGACCCGAAAACACCTAGAATTACTGATTTTACAGAAATCGGGTCCGCAGGAGGCCACATAGCGCCTAGGCCGATTTCTGCATCACTGGGTAGAGGAGATAGATATTATTCTGTGGGCCTACAAAATTAGTCCCATAACTGCCACAGGAGAATCACCTTTCAATTTGGCATATGGAGCCTCGGGTCTTATACCAGCCGAGATAGGAATCAAGACCCATCGAATATTGAGCTACAATGAAAAGCAGAATCCAAAACTAATACAAGAGAATTTGGATTTGTGGCATGTCTTAGAGCTGAAAAGTATATGAGCCAAATTAAAGCTGCCTATGACAAGAGGGTGAAGATGAGGAAGTTTGAGAAGGGTGATCTGTTTCTACGCAGAGCTGATGTCCTAAACCCATTGGAAAGTTGGACCCCAACTAGGAAGGTCCATATGTGGTAACACAAGTTCTGAAAGGTGGAGCATATGAGCTAACAGATGAGAATGACTTCCAGTTACCACGGCCATGGAACATCTCTAATCTAAAGAAGTACTATGTCTAAATGGGTTTAGGTATGGGAGGTTTTTTCTAGTTTCTCAATCAAATATGTAAGCACTGAGTGTTACATTGAGATGCACTTTTAGAATTTAATGAAAAGTTGTCAGAGATCACGTATTCAGCCTTTGCAGATGCTCATATAGATGTGCATATGATAAAATATATCACATTGAAGTTTGAATTTGCAGGTATTTGCATAATAGAAACAGGAAAGCAATGTCTCGAAATCAAGGTGAAGAAACTTTGAAATCTTTATGATCATATTGATTTTGACAAAATTCAATTAAGCCGAAGTTGACACTACAAAAAAATGATGAAATAAAGAGGGAATTTAGTGAGGGGGTGGGGTTCCCTCTTTAAAAAATAAAATTAAAGAGAGCTTTAACGAGGGGCGAATTTTTTTAAATTTAACTAGGGCAAATCCAGTTAACGAGCAAAATCCCGTCGCAAAAGTCTCGAGGGTTCGATCCCTCACTATGTAGCGAGCGCAGACCCTCGCTAAACCCTTGAACCAGACCGAAACGCGGGCAAAACCCTCGCCGGTTTGCGAGCACAGAACCCTCGCCTTTACTAAAACGGACCGAGCCGAGGGTTTAACCCTCGCCGGTTTACGAGCACAGTGGCCCTCGCCAATTAACAAGGGTGGGCCCTCGCAAAACTGTAATATATATACAAAGATCGGATTTTTTTCACAGCAGCCCACAAACCCTTATTTTTTTCCCCCAAACTCTGCCGCCGCCGTTTCCGTCCGCCGCCTGGTGCCGGAAAGTTCACTTCCACCGGTCGGGCTTTGTTCCCTACGAAGTTAATTACATTTCTACGGTAATTTTTTTCATTTTAATCGGTTAAATTTTATAATTTTCTTTAAATATATATATTATTTGTGTGTATATATATGTTGTATGTATATGTATATATATGTGTATATATAATTAATTAGGTTCCTAATGTTAATTATTTGTTGATTTATTATATATTAGTAATTATTTAATTAGTTAATTATATATTTAATTAGTAGTTAATTAAAATGCTATATATGTTGAAATATTAGTAGTACTTATTTATTATTGATTTTTTACTTATATAATTGCTTGTTTAATTAATAAGTTAATTTTTTAATTTGTTGTTTAATTATTTAATTGTGTTTGTTAATATAATTTCTATATTAATTATTAATTATTATAATATATATTGTATTTAATTAATAATGTACTATGTCATGATTATATGATAATGTATTATTCTATTACATATTATATTAATGTGTAGCAGTATTTATTTTTTATTTATATTTTAATTAATTCTTTAATTGTAGGTACTATATCGGCGGTTGAGAAAAGGCTAGTTATACACTAAGTTGGAGGGATCACTGACAAACAATGTATGTATGCATTTTTAATTAATTTATCTTTAATTACTATAAATTATATTATGCATATTATTATATTTATTTTACATGCTCGATATTTATAAATATACATGTTAGATGATCGATGTTCGATCTAGGAATAATGTTAAGTTCGATTATGCATATCACATGTTAGATGATCGACGTTCGATCTAGGAATATTTGATTTAGATATGATTATATATATATGGACGGAGTTGGGGCTGATGAATTGTTGGTTATTGTTTGCTGTTAGATTGTGCGTTCCGATTCGATTTTTATTAATTAAATCAAAATTTGATGCACTAGGATCTTGATTGATTATTTGGGATATGATAAATCTAAATGAAACTCTGTCGAATTTTTTTTTAAAATATTAATATTTGCTTAGAATTTGTATAGGAACGAATATGATAATGCATGTAATTAAACTTTGATTGTTATTAATATGAAATAGATTGATATGAGTTATTCAAGTCGACGTTGGATGTATGGTCCGAGAACAATTAATGGCATGATATGTCCTGAATTTCTTAGTGGTCTTGAATCATTTATAGAATTCGCCACTAGTAACTCGGAATGGATGAGTGAGGGAAACATTAGGTGTCCATGCTCAAAATTTAGGTGTCGGAACCAGAGGTTTATAAAACCTGATGACGTGAAAGTACATTTGTATAGTAATGAGTTTATGACCAATTATTATAATTGGTTTTTGCATGGTGAGCAAAGTTGGGGTCCTTTGCCATACCAAAGTCATGATCGTTCGACGTCGACATCTACTTCACATGGGGTTGATGTCGACACTGAAGAACCTAGCTCGTATCAGAATATGATGACTGACTTAACTTCTGGACCCAATTTTAATTTTGGAAATGAGGAAGATGAGGAACCCCCTAATGAACATGCTGCATGGTTTTATGACATGCTTTGTGCAGCGAATCAAGACTTGTTTCCCGGCTGTGACTCTCATTCTCAGTTGTCATTTCATGCCCGTCTATTGTATATTAAAACTGAAAATAGACTATCTGAAAGGGGTTACAATCAAATTGTTGACTTAATTCATGAGATCTGTCCTCCGGATAATATGGTTCCTAGAAAATTTTCTGATAGCAAACAACTGATGTGTGGGATGGGTCTTCCCATGGAGAGAATTGACTGTTGTTCTCAGAACTGTATGATATATTGGGGTGTTGATAGTGAACGTGATTGTTGTAAGGTTTGTGGTCTACCACGATATAAACCTAGCAGACATGGTGTGGATGGTCTTTTGAAAAAAAGAACTCCTTTCAAAGAGATGTTCTACTTTCCCATTATTCCTCGACTGCAAAGATTGTATCAGTCCAAGGCCACTGCCAAGGATATGTCATGGCATGCAAGTTGCTCCGACGACGAATCTGGTGTTATGCGTTATCCTGCAGACTCGATGGCTTGGAAACACCTAGATAGTTCCTATCCTGACTTTGCTTCAGAGATACGAAACGTAAGGTTAGGCTTGAGCACTGATGGTTTTCAAGTGTTTGGACAATCAGGGAAACAATACTCATCGTGGCCAGTGATATTGACACCTTACAATCTTCCCCCATGGTTGTGCATGAAAGAACAATTCATGTTTCTCACAGTTCTATTTCCCGGTCCAAAAAATCTAAAGGATAAATTGGATATCTTTTTACAGCCATTGATTCATGATTTGTTATATTTGTGGAAAAATGGTGTGGAAACGTATGATGCTGTCAAGAAGCAGAATTTTATGATGCGAGCTGTCCTTCTTTGGACAATTAGTGATTTCCCTGCATACGCAATGTTGTCTGGATGGAGCACCGCTGGAAGGACTGTTTGTCCTTATTGTGGTGAATGATACTTTCACACTTAGCCACAGTCGCAAACAGTCTTGGTTTGACAATCACCGCAAGTTTTTACCTAGACATCATCCATACAGAAAGAATAGGACCGCATTCTTGAAGGGAAGAGTTGTCACAAATGACACAGCTCCCATTCGAACAGGTGAGTCTATCTTGCAAGAAATAGATTGGATTGGATGTCAAAAAGTAACAGAAGAGGGTGCTGATGCTCACAATAAAGGATTGGATGGTGGTTGGAAGAAGAAAAGTATTCTTTGGGATTTGCCTTATTGGGGTACATTGTTGATCAGACATAATTTGGATGTGATGCACATTGAGAAAAATGTGTTCGACAATCTTTTCTACACAGTGATGAATGTTGAAGGGAAAACTAAGGACACAACAAAATCTCGTGAGGAGCTCAATGAATATTGTCGTCGTCCCGATCTCAAGAAATACCCTCATACAGGAAAGTATCCCAAAGCGTCTTACGCACTTGATAAGAGACAAAGAGATATGGTATGTAAGTGGGTAGATGAGCTGAAGTTTCCCGACAACTATGTCTCCATTCTGTCTCGATGTGTAGATTGGACAAAATTGAAGATGTTTGGGATGAAGAGTCATGATTGTCATATTTTTATGCAGGAGGCCCAGGTACTGGCATCTCTCGCCATAAGGGTGGTTCCCGTGGAGCAGCCCATGTTGCTTTAGATATTGTAAGTAAATTTATTTAAAATTATTATATTAGCAAAATGATCATGTCATGTTTTAGTTATAATCTTTTAAAAAATACATAGGAGACAAAAAGGGGACGACCTGCTACTGAGTGGGAAATAGTGAAGCACTACCACTATCTTGGGTGACAGGATTACACCTATGGCCATATAGCTCAGACACTCGTAAGATTTTTCATTATACATTACATTATTTTAATTTATATAAATCTTGTACATTACACATTACATAAAAAAAATCTTGTACAGAATGAAGTACATGAAGAGGCCACCCAGAATGAACAGGACGGAGAGGATCAAGAGGCTCCAGACTTGTCTCAGCTATACGTGAAGAAAGTTGGAAAAAAGCACGGTCGCATACGTGGACTGGGACAGCTAGGCAAGTCGAGGCGCATTATTTCTGGACCCGGTGGGACATCAGCTGGTACGCACATCGGATCTTATAGTGATGTTGATATGGAGCGGTTGAATAGAACTGTGGATGAAAGAGTAGCTACAAAAGTAGCTGAGATAAGGGCACAGGAATTGGCGGACCGTGAGGAGTGGCAGAGACAAGTGCAAGCACAACTGCAGGAACAATTTATGAAATTTATGCAGGATCAGCAGCGTTCCCCCGACAATCGACCCGATGATGCTCACTCACCGCATGATTCTCACTCACCACAGGGCTCTCAAGGTAGATGTAGAGCACCACATGATTATGACTCACAGCATGACTCTCAAGGACAACGTAGACGTGGGAAGGGACCTAAACATTGATTCTATTTGATACGTATGTTTTGAATTATATTTTGAACTTTGTCTATTTTGAATTATTTGACTTTGTGGACATGTGTTTTAATATTTTGAATTATTCGGATGATTAGGCACTAATATTTGTTAATGATGGTGGATGATTAGGCACTAACATTTGTTAATGATGGTGGATGATTAGGCTATATTTGTTAATTTGGTTTTAAAGGAGATATTGATAATTCTAAATAATAATCTATTGAGATATTATACTTCACATACCATATGGAGTTTGAATTAAATTAGTATATTTAGATAGAGATGAATTTTGTGTGTAATAGTTTAATAAGTGAAATGAAGTTTCATTATTAAAATTTAAAGGTAGGGGTAGAATGAATATTTATCATATGAATAGAATTATTTTACATTAATGTTTATAATTATTTGAATTAATATTTAGAAATATATAATTACATATACATATGATAATTTTATTATAACTAAATATAAGTATTACATAATTAAAATATATAATTTTATATTAGAAATTTATACATGATATAATAATAATAAAGTAAATATATAACATTTAGTTAAAATAAAAAAGTATATATTGTATATATATATTTTTTAAATGAATTATGGAACAATAAATACTACTTGCCCAAATGACAAGACACTCATACATTCATAAGGGAGGTCACGGGTTCAAACCCCCTCTCACGCGAAAATTCGCAAAAATGGTGTTAGCTTCGCGGGTCAGACCCGGGTAGGGTCGGTCCGTGGGTTAGACCCGCGAAAATATTGTTTTTTTCATATTTGAAGTTCGCGAGGGTAAAACCCTCGCCAATTTGCGACGGCAGAATTCCCTCGCCATTTTGCGACGGCGAGCCCCTCGCACAGCTCTACGACGGCGCTTCCCTCGCTACTTCCCGAGCACTTGCCCTCGCCAAATTCCCGAGCATTATTCCCTCGCCAAATAACGAGCACCTAACCCTCGCCATTTTGCGACGGTTTATTGCCCTCGCCAGTTAACGAGGGGCGAGGCGAGGGTTTTATTAGCGAGCCACATCTTGCCGAGGGCTACTTCCCCTCGCAAAAACCCTCTTTACACCCTAAACCCTCTTTAAATCTCTCTTTAAACCATCAATTTTTTGTGGTGTGATAATTCTTAAATAAACCACAAAAAAGATTAATTAAGAATTGGGAGAGGCAGAATTGGGATCAACAATTCCCGAAATATATCCCAAGATATGATAAAAATTTTCATAAAAGAAAATTGAAAATTTTTAGAGTTTGAATAGAGTAAGAATCCAGAATAATATATCAAGATACCGTATAGAAATAGGTATGCATGAATCTTGGTAATGAAAGATTGGGGTGAGCATACTCATATCCTGACTTTGAAAAGAAAACATTTTATCAGAATTAAAAAAGCGATAAAATAACTCAAACATACCATAAGCAAAGGTAAAGAGTACCACAATAAAATAGCTTAGACGCATCATAAGCAGAAGTAAAGAGTACTAAATGTGCATAAAAAAGACAAGACCACGAAGGCTTTAAGAGAAGATTGTTCAAAAGAAAATAATAAGATAACGAGGCACAAAACCCCTCAGTCATTCAAATCAGTGGATAACCCTGAATTTGGAGCTGAATCAACAGAAACTTCGACAGTTGGAGCAGGAGGAAACATCCCTGGGGCAAGGTCACCAGAAAGAGTCAAGTTGTAAAATAGCTGCTCAGCAGGAGACAAATCTGGAGATGAGAATACTTCTTGAGAAAGTTTCAAAGCAGTCTTTTGCATAACCGGGAGAAACCAAGGAACATCAAGGAGAGTTGTGGCATCTCCTTGAAAGTAAGGATAAGGAGTTATGTCCTCCTTACTCTGGAAACATCATGCTTTTCAAGAAAGCCTTTCTCTTGAACCTGTTTAACAGCGCACTTGAAACCATGTTTGATAAAATGACTAGCATGAGGAGCTACGTCAGCTTGACTGGTATGCTAGTAGAATCCCTTCAAGTAACTCTTTCAAGAAGGTCTGTCCAGATGGAGTGTGGAGAAATTTAGTGCGATGGAGGTTGATACCTTCAAGAATACCCTGAGTATGATATTTGGAATAACTCTCTTCAAATAGCTTCTTTTTCGTCTCCAATTGAAAAGAGAGGATCTTCTCAGCATTGGAGATTTGCTATTGAAGGGAGGATTTTTCTGATTCAAGAGTGACATTGTAGGTTTGAATCTCTTTGATTTCTCGAGAGAGATGAGATATTTCCTGATCCTTGAGAGCTAATTCAGGGGGAAAGGGAATTGCCAATTTCTGAATTTTAAGTCTCCAGTAATTGGGTATGAAAATCCAAGAACTGAAAAAGGAAACAAAAATACAGTTTAGCAATTGCGAATTAGAAAATATCATATAATTAAGGATAAAATATGTACCTCAGTAAGTTTCTCATACATGAGATCCTTCAAAGCGGGAATAGAGAGCTTGGAATCAGGAGATTCAATCTTGGTGGTCTTAAGAGTCTTTAAGAACTGAGTACTCTCCATGTGAGGAATGGAGGAAATGGAATCAGGATTCTCTACAGATATGGCAGAACTAGAACCAGTACGCTTGGAAAAACGAGTCTTCTTCAGCACAGACTTAGATTAGGATTTGAAAGCAACTACCTTTTTCTTTTCTTCTTAGGAGGAGAGATGTCCGCCACAATCTTATCTTCTTTTACACCTTCAACACTAGAGTCAGAAGCGTGTGTCTTGGATCCATGATCATCATGGTCAGAAAGCAGCAGGGCATTCTCCCACGACATATCTGGGAGTAAAACACACAAGAATATTAGCAAAAAATAAGGACATGTTTCAAGTAATGATAGATATAATAAAAACAAGAAAGAAATATACCAGCCCATGTAGACGGAGAAACAGCGGAACCAAGGAATCCAAAATGAGAGAGAACATGAGGTTCTTTCAAAAGATGAAACATTTTGAGTTGACCTTTTTTTGAAATAATGTCGTTCAAACGGGGCATGACTTCTTTATTACACGGTGAAATAGCTTTTTCAAAGGAAAGTAGGGATTTAGAAATTTTCGGTGTTTTATATTGTTAGGTAGTGGTACTGCGTTCGAGTTGTATAATATTGTTCGAAGTGGGATCTATAATCCAAACAAGTTCCCAAATGAAAAACCTAGATTGTAAAGTCTAAGTCTACTTAGTATGCACTTCACTGCCTGTGAACAGTACATACAAAATGTACGGGATAACAATATACACAGTGTTGTACAAGGTGTAATCAACACTAGTGAAAAAACTACAATAGAAACAGTAAAATGATTCCTATCAATGCGCGTTGCTTCAGTATTGTAGTGGAATGTCTCCCTTCATTTTCTGGACGTCTTGGTCTTCTATTTATAGGCGTGAGATATGTCCAGAGGTTAGTGGCCGATAGTGGAGAGAAGTTAAACCACTTTAGATTGAGGAAAATAACTACCCACTACTTGGGTAACCTCCACTCTAATTTTCATGTTTTCAGATCCTTCTCGGCTTCTCTTGAATATTCTGGGATGTTGAAAATTAACTGTAACGAACCTAAAACAACACTAAGAATGAATATTCGAACAACACTAAAAAGTTAGTCGTTAGAATAAAAATACTGGAGGATTGTGTGATTCCAGATGTGATCAGTACTGGCCTCAACACTCACATCAACATATATTGCCAACCACTGGCCTGGAAAGGCCATACTCCAGAACGAGGGGTCACAACGAAGTTGCTATCATTCCAAATACCATCAATAATACTAGGATATTTTCCAATGAAATGGGAAAGATCCTGAGTTCGAGAACTGAAGTAATAAAACTCATCATGCCTTTTCAGGTCATGACAAAAATAAAAACTTTCAGGCATAGGTTCACCACTGTTAGTCTTGAGAATATGAAAATAGGCAAGCATAAGTCTAATTGTAGAAGGATTGACTTGGTTCAAGCGAATGTTGAAAAGGTTGCACACTGAAATTAAAAAGGGAACGAAAGGAAAACGAAGCCCAGCAGTTATCTGGCTGCCCGGAAAGCTAAAAACAAAGGACACAGATGATTAGGTCTCTCATCAGGACCTGTCAAATCTATTAGAAAATCGGAACAAGGTACCAGTAAATCCCTAATACTAGATAAATCATCTTTGTACTGGTTGAACTTTTTTGAAATAAGATTCCACCTATCCCTATTTTTCTCAGTCACTATGCGAACAAGGCTTTTCAAGAGTGGCATAGTGAGACTAGGATTTTGTACATTGGACATGGCGGGGAGTCCTAGTACAGCCTGAGTTTTAGCAGGATGAATCGACTTCGATTTCGAAGGCATTTCACTAATATATGAAGGTACGCTAGACACATGAAAAGAAATTTGCAAAACAAAAATAAGAAAAGCTACAAGAAGTACTTTAAGAAGAGGAGAAAAGACGAGTTGATGAGGAGATCGGAAACACAATACCTTCGCTAGAAAAACTTAGTTGGAGGATAAACCCTAAGAATTTGTCTCCGAAAAGTGCCTGAAAAATTTTTGGGAGAAGAGAAATGAGAAGAGAAAGAAAGACGAAATGAAAAGGCAAAAGAGGAAAATAAAAGAACTTCATTCTGGGTTGGAGAAGTAAACAGTTGATAGCCTGCATGTACATAAAGAAAGCCACGTGTACGACTTTGATAGCAGCATCCGAAAAGATACTAGCAAGTACAAAAGGTTGTGTATGGAATAATTTTGAATCTTAAAAAATAAAGAGGGAAAAAGAAGCAAACACTATTGGGATATACGCGATAGTATGAGTTGATTTCCTCTCTATGACTTATGAATACTCAATATGGAATTTAACAAAAATTTTATTTAGCATAAGTGAGAGTAGTTGATATGAGAAAAATAAATATCTATTTGCTATGGGCAAAAGAGCAGATAGTCTCCAACTATAGTTGAAAAGGTTGCACACTAAAAACAGGTAGGATTTGTTATATTCTTTCTCAAACATACTGTTGTTGATGAAGATGGCTTTTATATTCATCAGATATTATATTTGTATGAGTATAAACTCACCATAAAATCATTATTATTAAAACAATATCAAAAAACTTATTAGTTGCATTGGTCAAACACTCTAACAACGATTCAGTGAAAATACACAAAACTGCCCATTTTCTTATAGGCAATATCTATTTTGTTCACTCTCAAGATGAAACCACTGTATTACCAATCATTTAATATTAATAAGGATACGACCAATTTTAAAATTTTGTTCATCGATCCAAACACTACAAATTCAAAACAAAATAAAAAAATAAAAAAAAGGAAACAGATCTGGAGTATTGCGCTTCTGTCATCCATATTCTTCACAATCCACCGTCGAAATTTTCATCGGAAGCCATTGCTGGAAATTAAAGCACGAAGCTCACTCCTTCGCCAGAATCTAGAAATATCAAGCTCGCTGGAATCGGCAAAAACCCACTCACCTGTGTTCGTCAGGAATTGAAACCAGCCCTCAACAACCATTCTCTTCTTGTGTGTATTTCATTTTCAATTTTTCTGCAGGTTGGTAGAGGACCGTCATCTGTTTTCCGTATACATGCGGCGCATTTCGGCGGCTGTGGATCGTCGTCGAGATTGTTTTCCAGAAATTTGGGATAATTGCTTAACAATCATTTTCTAATCTCATTCTGTTCACATTATTTCTGAATTTTTTGTTGAAACAGGTAATTGGGATGTCAATTGCACAACTGTGGTCTCATGACTCCACTTCCATTCAAGAAATCATACACTTCCAAAGTGAGAAATCATACTGTTTTTTTTAACACCAAAATATTATAAAATATATATATATATTCACACCCACTCGATGACAAATTGCTGAAATTGACAGATCCGTTTGAGAAAAGCGAAACACATTTTGGAACTGTGAATACGGCACCGCTGTTAGCTCCAAGAATCGGATGGAAAATTTTGTTTCAGCATTTTTTTTGAAGAGCATTCGTAATGAACGAAATTTTGTCGTCCTGTTCTTGCGTTTGTTTTGTTGAGATGTATTCAATTTCAACATTTGGATAAACAGAGAGAAGAACAAATGTTGTGTGTGTTTTTTTTTTTTTCGGTATTTGTGGGAGCTGATAATAATTTCAATTGTTTGTGTTGGTTGTGCACATAAGAAATTAAAATTAGTTATAAATTAAAATTAGACAAAAAGAATATTATGAACTTTTCATCCTAAATTAAAAAATAAAAAATTGCTTGAAAATGGATAAATGGATATTGTCTTGCCATTAAGAAAAAAATAGAAATTTTACCCTTTAATTTACTTAAAAATAAAATTTTAAAAGCTCTTAAAATAAAACAACTTATAAAAGATGAAAATATTTAAAATAAGTTTAGCTATGGAATAATAGGGTGTGTATAGGTTAATGTTTTAATTCTTATTACATGTTATAAAATAATTACAGTACATAAAATTATGTTTTTATAAGCTATCGATAATGGCATCATTTGAATTGAGATTAATGATTATAGTGTCCTAAAAAAAAGTAACTGAAATGATTGTCAATTAGAGTTTAAAAAGAACACGTGAAATTACATTCATTAATCTTAATCAACGTTATCTTATGTAAAAAGTGTGGATTTGCAATAATATTGCAAAAGTAAGAGTTAACAGGTACCTAATTAACATATGTCAAACTGAAACGTATAGTGTTAATACGGTTCATATACGAACCATTAAAAAAGAGAGAGAGAGAGAGAGAGAGAGAGTTGTAATTCACTAAAAAATATCAGTGGTTTCATCGGAAAGTTTTAGCTCTAGAGATTAGGTATTAGTTTTTATATTAAAGAATATTAATTGCTAGTACTGAAGAAAATTATTTTTATACTAAAAAGTTTTGAAAATTGGTTCATATGGAAATTATTTTCACTGTAGACATAGATACTCATGTCAATTAAGTGTAGAATTCTTGACCTGACTTTATTACTGCTAATCTTTTTGCTGACTTCCATTCCAATGTGCATAATTAAATAGGAGTAGTTTTGTATGCACCAGTTACACGGTGCAACTCAAGTTCATTTTTAAAAAGTTAAACAGTTTATAACTGAAAAGTTAAACAGTTTATAACTGAAAAGTTAAACTATGAAAGATATACTTTTCATTAATAAACTGTTTAACTTTTTAAAAATGAACTAGAGTTGCACCGTGTAACTGGTGCACATGAGACTTACTCAATTAAATAATTTTTTTTTGTATTAGATTTACTATACAATTCAAGTATATTTTTAAATAGTTAATTTTTTTTACAAAATAATTATAGTTGTTAAATCATAACTAACTGTAAGTTTTTCAATTAAATAATAATAACTATTTAAAAATGTATTTGAATTGTATGATACAATTAAAGAATTAGGCTACTTTAATCCCAACTAATATGTGATTAGTTTAGGATACATGCAATTATTACTGGTTCCTACACAAACTTTTTTTACCCATAATGACTATATATTTTTTTAAAGGAATGATACTATTTTCTTTAATTTTAATTAATTAAATGCAAATTACTAATAAAGATGACACGGTGGCAAGTAAAATCATGACATTTGACCCGAAAAAAGCAATGGGTTCAATTGTAAACATTTCAGGAGGCATCACTGCCCCAATCATCGCAAATAACTAGGGCCACCAATTTTGAAGAAACATGAAATTGCATAATTTTTTGTTTCTTCAATGGATATACAAATAGAGCTGTGTTCAACTAATAAAATTTACCTCTTTCCTAAACAGTATAAGAAAATAAAAGCTTTTATCCACGAAGTTTATCATTTAAACTAAAAATTAAATCTTTTCCAAAAAAAAAAAAATTCATAGTGAGAATTATCTACGAAATTATCTACAAAAATTTCTAGTTACACCTACATTTTCATTTCATACCTACAAATAATTTGTTTATAGAATTTTTGTAGATAAAATTTTGTAAGCAAATTGCTTATATGTAATTAATTATCTAAAAATTGCATTCTTTAGAAAAATTAATTTTGTATGCAAATTATTTGTAGGTAAAGAAATGAAGATACCCTATTTTGTGGATAATTTCACTATGCAAAATTTTTGCTGAAAACTTTTGTTGGCAATTCTTTATTTTTTTTTTAAAATTTATTGGCAAAATCTTGTATGCGTTAAGTGCACTATATTTACAAGTCTAATTTTTTAATAGTGTCAGTTGCTTTAATATAAAAGTGCAAGTAAAAGTATATTTTCATAATAGAATTTTGTATTTTTTAGTAAAAAAGTAATTTATAATATTAAAATATATACTTAAATAATTATATGGAGTATTTGATGTGTAAGAGACCTCACATACCAGAGAGTTTTATTAAGGGAAAATTAAGTGTAAAGGAAAAATATATTGTCTTCCTTAAAATAAAGATGTTTTAGGTATATATATAGAAAATAAATCACAATTTCTAATGTGCATCACATGCATTTAGATTTTATTTAATTTTAATTTTGTCAGACTACACAAATCACGTCGAAATATATGCTTATTTTTGGAATAGGGTATTACTGTTTCTGTTCTAGAGTAATACTAATTACTTCTTAGGCCAGTTTGGTGTCCACGATTGCACTACTATTTTGAAGTTATCAGCCGTAATAGTCATTTAGCCGGTCTTCTGCAGGCACAAGATAAACTCATAGGCTCTTGTCTAATCACTATTTTGCTTAGATTTGGTGTCATTCCAAAATGGTCGAATAGTTTGTCTTATTGCAAAAGTATAATTTGGGCCTAGTATTTACTAATCTTGGCCTATTATTTGTGAGGGCAACTAAACTGGATTAGTATTAGTGGTCGAAGATATTGATATTAGTTATTGTTCTAAATGGTGTTAGTTAGCTTCAGTAGAGAAAGATTGTCTGACTAGTGGGGGTATTCTGCTAAAGGAAATGTGTTTGGTTTGGAAGATGTCAGCTGATGAGGAACTTGCCAGAAGTAAAGGTAACCTGATTAAGTATGTTCACTTAAGTATGAGACTAAGTCAGCTAACCTGAGTATTGAAGTCTCTTGAGACTTGAAGTCTACTGACCTGAATGTGAAATCATCTGATCAGATGAGCACTAAGTTGTCTGATGAAAGTCTTCTGATTCCAAAGACCCCCGATGTGAAGACCGGTTTAAATTTAAGTTGTGAACTGGACGTTTATTGAACCATTTCATCCCATGGATCGTTAGTTATGAAACTAATCTGAATAACTGTTGTAACAGAACTTTGCTGCGTGCATGCTGGATTGGTTAAATGCCAAAACTGAATGACTGAATTAGTTAAAACCACCAATTGGATATTGGGCTTTGATCGCACTGGCAAATAATATACATTGATGTAACTTTCCATATGATTACTGAGAGAGATTTGTCAATTGCAAAGTTAGGGTTCTTAGAAAGAAATTTGGGGAAATTCTAATTGCGGGTGAAATTGTATTGTAATCTGTAAATTCATCATCCATATAGTGAAGGCGAAGTGTTCTTGATCCCATTGATGTAGGTTTTAAAACCCCAACCACATAAATAGCTTGTGTGTTGATTTAGCTTTGAATTTTGTTTGATTTTTGTTTATATCTTCATCTAAGTTTTGTTTTTTGTTCTGGATTAATTTCTGTGTAAATTTTCCTAACACCGAGGCTTTATAACCTTAATGTGGAGAGGGAAGGGAAGGTAAGGGATACAGGGTTTTGGGAGAGTAGGTATTCGATGTGGAACTGGAGATAATAGGGACACTTATTTGATTGTGTGCAAACCTATCTTGATGAGTTTTTTTTCTGTGATAAATAGACTCATTATGAAGCAGAATACTTGGAATTCTTGGAGGTAGATTGGTGATTCAAAAGGCCAATTTTCAATGAAAGACTCTTATGACACGTTTCTCACACGCCTCCATGCAGTAACTTTAAGTGCTGAGAAAGAAGAAGGCTTCCAAACTAGGTTGGAATAAGTTCACTCCATTAAAGGTTTGTACTTATGGTTGGAGACTTCGATGGGACCGACGTCCAACAAATGCTACCTCAAGAGAAGAAACATCCTTAGTTAAGGTACCAATTTAAAATGTTAACTATGTGGACATCAAGATGCATGAAACCGGTATTCAAGTATTTTTCGTGTGTGAGGTCTCTCATAAAGTGTGGATAAAATGTTTTAAGTAATTGGGAATCTATACAGTTCTTCACTCTCAACCCGATCACCAACTTGCTTATTTTCAGCCGAACCCTCAGTAATAAAATTGGTAATAAAATTGCTATCTCTATTTGGCTTTATGTGGTGCGAGTAATTTGGAAAGACCGTAATGCTTTGGTATTTGAAGGAACTGAGTTCTCGTTGATTAAGATTAACGATGAGATTAAATCTAAACTTTGTAGCTGATTTTATGTAAAAAAGTTTTGAATGCTTTAGTTTTTCATATGATGATTGACTTTGCAATCATAGAATAATTTTAGGATATTAATATCAAATATATTTTTTAGCGGTTTTAAAGTAATATACTCTTCTTTACCTCTGCTCATAAATAAATAAATTTGTTAATTTGCAGATAAAAAAAAAGGAAATGAATGGAGTAATATTGTTTTAAAATATTCTTTTAGTGGTAAGAAATACATCTCCTAAGACAACTCCACACACATCTTATTCTATATGTAAAGCGATGATGTGGTATTGTGCATTATCAATAAAATATAATACAAGGTTGAATGTTGTATCGGTGAAAAGACGATGTAGATTGCTTTCTATATCAAATTGGTCACATTCGACTTTGACAACACCTCAATGTTCACTGTATCAATGTTTGTGTTGTTAAAATGTAAAACAATATACCCGTACGCCTATAAGTTTATTGGTAGTGTATATATCTCAAAATAACTTTTATATGTAAAGTGACATGCGTATTAAATAAAAGAATTATTTTATTAAATTTTGTGAATATGAATTATTTTGTTTTGAGTGAAAATAATATTGGGATGTTAAAAAAAATTGAAAATAATCAAACTACATAACGAATATAAGACATGATCCAAATGTCGATTTCAATAGTATAAGTTGTCTTACCTTTTTCCATTTATGTATAATAATATGGTCACTTCGTCGTTTTCTTAGCGTGGAGGTGTTGAGTGCACCAAAGGAAACATAAATACGTGTTATTTTCGCTACTTAAGGGAAGATCCCAAAGCAACAAAATCAATATGACATTAGCATTCTAAGGGAAGAAATGTGCACTAAGGAAACATTTGATTTAAATGAATAAAATTATTTATCTATCTAAAATATATATATGTGAGCGGATAAATAATTTATCTTTTAAGGGTATGTTTGGTTCGTAAGATAAAAGTATCCGGATTGATACTTTTATCCTACGAACTAAACATATCCTAAGTAAATTTCTTGCATTATGCTCTATGCAGTTTAAGTATATATAATTTTCAAATTTAAAAGTCTTTAGTAAAAATTAGAGTGATTTTCAATAATAAAAAGATTGATTTTTTTTATACATATACTCACTCTATACCAGAAGATATTATGGTGTCATTTGGACATGGAGGTTAAGAAAAATGCATAATAAATTTATTTTTATAAATATTATATGTGTACTGTGAAAGTTAAATTTAATAAATAATTTTCACTCTTAGACAATCAAATTTTTTATGAGATATACCAAAATAAAAAGTATGCAATGTCTTTTAGGACGAAATAAGTAATTAATTTATACTGTGTATGTAGTGCATATAAAACTAATTTCAAACTTCCTCCATGTTTCCCGTCTTCAATTGATTCATCATGGGTGCTTTGGTTTGCACTCCTTAATATTAAAAGGAGTGTGTAATTAGAAGAAAAACGACATTTTGAAAATTAAGAATGCGACCTTTAAATGTATACGTATATTTTGAGGAAATGAAGTCATTTTAAGAGGCATTCTTAATAGTTAATAAAATAATTTGTGTATTAAACAAATCTTTTAACGAAAATGATACTTGTATTAAAGATTCCGAAATAATTACATCACGTAGTTAACTAAGTTATTTGGACTACCGAACTAAGATAAACTATAAGGGTTCATTTGGATTAATGGATAAGATAAATAACTCAAGATATATTAGATATGATTATAATTTAGAGATTATTATCTAGGAGTTAAAGTGCATATTTGGATTGATGGATTAAAATAATTAGTAGTGTAAGATAATTTCATTTTGAATGTTTGAATTGTAAGATTAATAATAAAAACATATGCAATTGACAATTTTGCCTCTATATCATAAACAAAAATAAAGTGAATTATGGTTCTCCTTTTCAATATAAGGAGAGTATTTTAGTAAAGATAAAAACAATGGATTATTATTATACCTCTCTCTTTAGATAATATTATCTTCCATTTTAATAAGATAATTAAATTTTAGTTTTGGATTTTTTATTAATCTTGGGCTTTTGTCCATTAATCAAACATCAAATTAGATAAGATAATTTAATTTATCTTAGCTTATCTAACGAACCAAATGAGGCCTAAGACTCTATGAATTTACAAATACTTATATTTGAGTTATATTTAAAATGGTGAGATTCTAAATACTCTTCAAAACCATGTAATTTGAAATCCATCTTCTCTACCTCTCTTTATCTCTATCTCTCCATTTCTATGAATTTACAAATACTTAAATTTGAGTTGTGTTTAAAATGGTGAGATTTTAAATCATTTTCAAAATCATGTCATTTGAAATCCATCATCTCTACCTCTTTTTATCTCTATCTCTCCTTACCTTTTCCTTTCTCTCACATCTAACTTAAAATATGTCTTTTTACATGTACTTTTTCTAAAATTCATTCATTTTTAAATTTATCCATCCAATTGGAGCCCAAATGAATTTCACCGTAAAACGATTTTATGTATATTTTCAAACGGTTAATTATATTTAACTGAAATATAATATAGCAAAAATGACTAATCTAACACGGATATTGATTTACAAGAGTTGATATCAAACTCCAAACTCTGGATTGAAGAAATAAAATATCTCTACTCAAAATTCAGGTGCAAACTCATAGTCAATGTGTGGCCCCAATCGTGGGAATTCTCAAAGCAATCCCATGATTATTTCCTAATCTTTATCATTCCAAAAAACCTACCATAGTTGTATTATATCTTTTATTCAACGTTTGCATTAAGTCATCTTTAGTCATCACTCAACACTCCATAGCATCATAAATACAACTCCCTTTCTACCTCTCCCAAAACACAACAAACATCATGGGATCTCCCATTCTTACACTAACCATAATCCTCACTACAATCTCCCTCTCCTCTTCACTCCCAATCCACGAGCATTTCTACCAATGCATCAACCAAAACTCCGACCTCTCCATCCCCTTTTCGACCGCCTTCTTGACTCCCGAGAACGCGTCCTTCAACTCTATCCTCACATCCTCGGCCCAAAACCTACGTTGCCTCGTTTCTTCAATCCCGAAGCCTCAGCTCATTTTCACCCCGTTGATCGAGAACCACGTCCAAGCATCCGTCATCTGCGCCAAGGAGCTCGGAGTCGAGCTCCGGGTCAGAAGCGGGGGCCACAACTACGAAGGCCTCTCCTACATCTCCGAGACCAATCAACCGTTCATCATCGTTGACCTCTCGAAACTTCGGGCCATCAGCGTTGACCTTCAGGATAACAGCGCGTGGGCCCAAGCTGGCGCAACAATCGGTGAGCTTTACTACAGGATTTCACAAAAAAGCAAGAGCCATGGCTTTCCAGCTGGGCTGTGCCCCAGCTTAGGAATTGGAGGGCACATAACCGGAGGCGCCTACGGCCCGATGATGAGGAAATTCGGGCTTGGAGCTGATAATGTCATTGATGCAAAAATTGTGGATTCCAGTGGAAGAATTCTTGATAGGGCTTCCATGGGCGAGGATCTTTTCTGGGCGATCAGAGGCGGTGGTGGGGCTAGCTTCGGGATTATTTTATCCTGGAAAGTGAGATTAGTTCCAGTCCCTGCAGTTGTTACAGTTTTTACAGTTCCCAAAACACTCGAACAAAATGGGACAAAGATTCTGCAGAAATGGCAGCAAGTTGCCGACGTAATCAACGATGATCTTTTCATTAGAGTCATCATACAAGCCGCAAATGGGGCCCAAAAAGGCCAGAGAACAGTGCTAACTCTGTACAATGCTCTGTTTCTTGGAAAAACAGAGAGGCTACTGAGTATAATGAAACAGAGTTTCCCTGAATTGGGATTAACTGCAAAAGACTGCACAGAAATGAGCTGGATCGAATCGGTTCTCTACATCGCCGGTTTTCCCGCGAAAACCCCGCCGGAAGTCCTGCTTCAGGGGAAGTCTCTGTTCAAGAATTTCTTCAAAGCAAAGTCGGACTTCGTCAGAAGCCCGATTCCAGAAACAGGCCTGGAGGACCTGTGGAAGAGGATAATGGAGGAAGATTCCCCATTGCTGATATGGAACCCCTACGGTGGAATGATGAGCAAGATTTCAGAATCAGAAACCCCTTTCCCTCACAGAAAAGGTGTCATCTTTAAGATTCAGTATCTGACACTTTGGAACGACGACACGGCCGAGTCGGAAGCAAAGCACGTCGAGTGGATACGGAGGCTGTATAACTACATGGCTCCGTATGTGTCGATGCTGCCGAGAGAAGCGTATGTGAATTACAGGGATCTCGACTTGGGAATGAACAGAAACGGGACGAGTTTCATTGAGGCCAGTGTGTGGGGCTTCAGATACTTCAAGGACAATTTCATTAGGCTTGTGCAGGTGAAAAGTAAGGTGGATCCTGACGATTTCTTCAGGCATGAACAGAGCATTCCTGTTCTTCCGCTGATGAATGGTGGAGCGGACGACAGTTTGATGAACTGAGACAGAGTTTGATGGGGTTAATGAACATGTTGTAAAGATGTGTCATGTTTTTAATGTTTGGCATTTGATTTGTAATGCTTACTCTTTTGGTAATCTTTCCTGTTTGTGATCCTGCTGTGGTTAATCAAACTCTCTGGTGCTGATTTGCTATTCACGCTACAGTTGTCATTGCATTGTTGGGCAACTTAATCTTAATATCTAAAGATTTAGGTTGAAAAGTAATTAAGGCTGTGGATGTAATCAATAATCAACCGTTAGAAGCACTTCTATAATTTAAAAAATTGAGTCACACTAACTTAAAAAAAAAAAAAAAAAAGTGCTTCTAACAATAAAATTATTGTTTTAAAATAGATTCTAAGTCTAAATTGTAAATCATGAGATCAAAAACCCCTTGTCTAAAATCCAAGAAAATTTATGAAAAGCCAAAGAGTTCGAACAGAAATGCATACCTTGAATAGAAACATTGGCTACAGTATTAGCTGTACTCTCAACAAAAGCACAAGCAACAACATGAAGTGTCTAATTACCCTTTTGTTGTTTTGGATAAGATAGGAGCTGCTCAAAAAAAATTCAGGACTAAACAAGATATTAGATTTATTAGACTCAACTTTATTAGTCAAAACATCGGTTGCATTATTAGCCTAATTTTCAATCCTTCTTGGATCTCTAGGACTTTTTTGAAATACCAATTAACTGAAAGCATCTATCTATAGTATATTCAATAGTATCATATTAAAATAAAAAAATAAATAAGAAAAGATAAAAGTAAAACTAAATCAAACTAATTTGAACAAGAGAGAATTAGTTTCTTCCTCAGGCAATTTATTTTCATCACCATTATGATTTTTTATATTCTTTGCAACAAAAAGTCGTTAACATTTTTAAACTCCCATGCAACCCAAATCATCATACACACACAATTAATTAACTGCGAATGAATAGATTTTTTATTTTTTTTTAAAGCCAAAAGGAGCAAAAACAGAAAGAGATGTCCAGAAGTTAAGCAGAAGAACATAATGATAGAAACATGAGTGGCGCGAATAGGAGATTTTGATTAAGAAAAGTTACTAAAGCATGTCAGGATATATTGAACCAATAAATTTACCCAATACTATGAAAAGTTACTACAGCATTACTGCCTAAACCTATCTATCTATTACCAACACATCTCATAACAACAATAGCTACTTCAACATCTGCAAACACCACATTCTTGACATTCTTTAAGATGATTTCTAAGCCATAACTCTAAAGGTGAAGTTGCTCCTTTTGCATATATTTCGTAATTATCACCTTGTAGGTTGATTGAGCTTCTGAGAGCATATGCAAACGACACACCTTTCAAGAGAACCCGATTGAATGGATGACGGGACCAAAAGCGATATCTGAAAAACGTACAATTCATCAAATAAGTGACAAACTAAAGATTCTTGCAGATATCACTACTACATTTATTAACTTAGATAACTGCACCTAGAAAGCTCTTGTGGTAATGAGCTCTCTAAGATGTCACTTAGAGAGCTCATTCGCACAAGAGCTCTCTAATCATATATGAAAACATAAGAAAATAAATTATGCTTATGTAGCGGTTTGAAATCGCTATAGAGAAAAAAAGAAAGAAAAAACCCATGACAAAGCGGTTTAGAGTACTGCTATGATAGACCAAAGCGGTTAAAAACCGCTATAAGGAAAAGCAGTTCAAGAAGCGCTATAATGTCTCAGCGGTTATTAAGCACTATGACCCATTAAACGCGGAATCAATATATATATATATACACTCTCTTCTCTCTTAAAAGCAGTACATATATATAAATACAACAACAATATATGGAGTCCTTATGCGCTACAACAGCTCAAACGTTCTTCCATTTCAAGCCCCCCTCAGTCCCACATTCCCCATCCTCTGCACATTTTCTAAAATGCAATTCCCTTAAACCCATCAACAAAATCAAGCAATTCCCACCACCATATATACTCACTCTCTCTCCTCTTTTTTCTCTCAATAAAATACTCTCTCCCCGCTCAAGGCCGCCGCTCATAGCCGCCTATGAAGGCTGCCACTCTCCGCCGATCATGGCCTAAAGTCATAGATCTGACGGCCGCCGTTCTCCGCCTGAAATCGTAAATCTGACGGCGTAGATCTGAATACCGCCGCTCATGGCCGCCGCTCTCCGCCACTGAAAATGGGGGGACGCTGCTCGAAATTTTTCCTGTGTTGGTGGCACTCCATCTCAAATCCACCGTTCATCGATCATTTGAACCGGGTTAGTTATTTTTTTTTTCAATTTTGATTGGGTTTTGAAATTTTTGGGTGTTTGTTAAGAACATTTTATTTTGTGGGTTTTTAGAAAATGGGGAGAAAGATTCGATTCTGAGCTTCAAAAAGTTCAAATGGGAGGAATGGAAGCTGCAACAAATGGGTTTTCTTCGGATAATATAGTTTTAGAGCATGGAGAGAAGGCCCAAATGTAGTTTACAAAGGTTTGCTTAAAAATGGAACATGTGTTGCTGTCATGCATTTTAATTCTTAGAATATGTTGATATTAGGTATGAATTTTGGAATTTGTATCCATTAGGTAT
>JAPKLY010002031.1:0-30442 GCA_026898435.1 Prunella vulgaris | reverse complement strand
TTTTTCATTAACACTCACTTTATTCCGTTGCACATTAGAGTATTCTCAATACAATTCCAATTGTGAGAATCTCTCTGATATTTTTGTCTACAAGTGATTTGTTATTTTACAAGTTTTTGAACTCTGCAGCTGCAGACTTGTTAAGTTCTCAGCGGTAACCTTTGTGGTCCAATTTCTAAAACTCTTGTAGACTTGGTATTTTAAACTTCAAAAAGGCTACTGTAAGATTCTAGAATCCATCCTTTTGAAAAGTTTGAAAATTTTGATTTTGGACTCAAGGTCTATTCACCCCCCCTCTAGACCTTGACCACTTTAAGGAACCAACAAGTGGTATCAGAGCAGTTGGCTTGCCACTTGTTTGATCAGTACCTAGCTAGATCCTTTTTAGTTTTTGAAAAACACACCTGCATACTTGCATGACTCCCGAGATGCTGAAATCAAAAGTTCCAATGTTCTCTGCTGAGGACTATGATGAATGGAAAATTAGAATGCAAGCACATTTGTCCGCAATCAATGATGAGATGTGGTCTATCATAGAGGACTGCCCTATACCTATTGTGTAGGTCAATACTGCAGCTTATCAGTCAGCTGGACTAGCTCAGATTATCCCCAAACCCAGAAGGGAATGGACTGAGGATGACAAAAGAAGGTCCAATCTTGACAATGTTGCAAAGAACACTATTTATCATTCACTTGACAAAATTGTGTTTAGCAAGATCAAAAGCTGCAAACTGCAAAAGATATATGGGAAAAGTTGGAAATGATTTGTGAAGGAACTGAACAAATCAAGGAAAACAAACTCATGATAGCAGTTCAAAAGTTTGAGAACTTCTAGATGAAATCTGGTGAAACTCTTGAGAAGTTTGAGTCAAGATTCATTGAGATCCTCAATGTGCTAGACTCACTTGGTAAAGATTACTCACAAAGAGAAATGAACATGAAAGTTCTCAGAGGCTTACCTTCTGAATGGGACATGAAGGTCATTGCTATGAGAGAATCAAAGGATTTATCTAAGATATCCACCTTTGAACTCTTTTCAGATTATGAATTTGACATAAGCAGAAGAAAAAAACCTGACAGCAGTAAGGTTACAGCTCTAGTGGCTGACAACCCTACAACTACAAGTTTTGATGATGAAGACTTGGCTCTTTTCATAAAGCAGCTCAAGAAATTTGGCAAATGGACCAAGAAGAAGCAGTTCACACCAGGAAGATAGTAAGGTGAAATCTACAGCACCTAACTCAACTTATTTGTGCTATAACTGCAGAAAACCAGGACATTACATCAAGGATTGTCCTTATCCCAAAGCTGAGAAGTACACTGATGAAGAAAAGAAACTCAGGAAAGATAGAAAGAAAAAGTTTGACAAGGAGAGAATTAGAGCACTACTTTCTGAGTTTGATAAAAACCAGGAAGACTGTCCTTCTTCTTCTCAAAAGTCAACTGCAGATTTAAAAGACTCTGACTCTACAGATTCAGATAAAGAAACCCTGATCTGTCTTATGGCTAAAGATGAAGAGGTATGCTCATCATTGTTAACGAAATCTTCACAAAACACTTTTTCATGTGGCTTTTAGCAGGATTTCACTAACATTACGTTGAATCAAGCCTACTGGAACTTGTAAAGCACAAATTCTGGAAATATTTCGGCAGAGTTTAGTTAAGGCAGCGAAAACTTGAGTTTATTTCTGAAAATTTGCCTATTTATAGGCAAAAACATAAGCAGGTGGTGGCATAGATGTTGCAACGCCTTCCTGGGTGTTTACACGTGTCTACCACCGTTTATACAAGATAAATACAATAAGAAATCGACCAAAAATGGAGAAAATGGGGTTCTGGCGATCAGGTATTAAGGCGGCGAGCAGCTGGTTATAAACAGCTCAGGGGCGAGCAGCTGGTTGGGCGAGCAGCTAAGTTGCTCGCCACTTCCCAGAATTACACTAACTGCTCGCCACCTCCTGCATATTGGTGGCGAGCAGCTCAAAGGGGCGAGCAGGTGTAGCTGCTCGCCTCTTATGAGATTTCATTGCTGCTTTCCCCTTTTGATGCTATTCATGTGATTTTTCATCCTCTTTATAGGCTTTTGTTCATTCCAACTGCATCTTTGCTCCATTGTCCAGATCTTCTCATCTTGGATTAATTTTCTTGGGACACGTCACTTGGAATTAAGTTGATTACTTCCTTGAACACCTGGATTAACCTATTTCATCAACAGTTGCCCCCTAGCTTGATGTTAGTTGAAACCATCAGATGGATAACAATTATCAAGCTATTTGGATTTTATAAGAATCCTTCGTTGCTAGGAAGTAATTTCTGCAACTACTTAGATGATGGATATAGTGAAAAACCCCCATGGTCTCATTAAAAACCTAGCCGTAAACCACCCTTGTGGATAAACCGGTCATAGGAAAAAAGAGATACCAGGGTGTATTTCCCAATATCCACGTCCAATTAGTGTTGTATATCCTTGATTGGATCACCGTGCATTGGAGTGGTTGAAATTGAAGAATTGGAACTTGGATTGGGAGGAGGCGAGCAGCTCCTTATGTTTGGAAGCGAGCAGCTTGTTGAGATGAGGGGGCGAGCAGCTAAGCTGTTCGCCGCCTTCACCCGCGTGGCTTGTACGGAATCCGAAACACCTCCTTATTTTGCGCGACGCTTTTTCAAATTTTTGGAAAATTGTGTTTCGACCCCCCGAAATTTGAAAACAAGGGCTCATTCTCTTTCTCTATAAATACACAACACATATCACTCTTTTCAATTTTTTATTTCTTAACTTCGTGCTTACGAAACCTCCGATGAAATTTCTGGCGACATCTCTTCAAGTCCTTCTTCGCGAAATCGGTTATCAAGGTAGATTCCTATATTTATTTTTCTTTTCTTTTCGATTCTCGTTCATTTTCAATCGAAAACCGGACCTTCATCGCTGTTTGTCATCAAAAATATTTTCGCCCGATTCATATTTGAGTTCTTTGGGTTTATCTTCACTGGAAATTTGTTTTGGGATTGAGTTTGTTAGTATTTAGGATTGAACCCGTATCTTGAGTGTTGTTCTCTGAGGTTTTTCGATTTTTGGAGCTTTTTGCCGGAATCAATGGTGTCTTCACTGCCTTCCGGTGATACGCCGCCCCAAAACCTGAAAAACAACCGATGGTGGAGTCCCCGCTCAACGATCTCTGGGATTATTTAAATTTGGCTCAGAATCGGGGTACTGGAAGCTTAGTAATCGGAACGGAATCCTGGGAGCGGGATCGTTCCATTCAAGAGAGGAGGAGAGCAGCTGAAATGGATGCCGAGAGAGCTGCTCGCCTCCAGGTTGAAGCTGAGGCAGCTACTCTCTGCTCTTCTGGGCGAGTTGCTCACTCCTCTGGACCCGCAGCTGGTCGCTCCCCAACTAAGGAAGCTGCTCGACACCCAAGGCGAGCAGGTGTAGTTGCTCGCTCCCCCACTCGTGGAACTGCTGGCCACCAAAAGTAACAAGCTGTTCGCCGTCCAAGTAGAGGAGCTGCTCGCTCCCAGCGAGCAGATGTAGCTGGTCGCCGCCAATTGTCCGATATGGATTTGAGGGCTGCTCGTCGTGCACAAGTCGCCCGTCGAGGTTAAAGTACTCGTTCTCCTCCGGCCAAAAGAAGATTGCTTATTATTGATGAAGAAACTGATGACGAGGAGATGGACTGTGACGTCCATTCAGTTTTTCATGATGTTTTTGGGATGAGCTTGGAGGCTTCTGGGCCGGATGTTGAAGAAACTAGTATTGTCCGACATGCTCCAGAAGCTCAAGATCAGGCTGCAGACATTACCGAAGTGGCGAATCCTCATGACGGTGCCACAGACTCTGAGATGGGAGATGACTTTGATCTGGGAGAAGGGCCGAGTCAAGGTGATCTTTGGAGAGAGCTGACCCATGCTTATCAACCTCCGGCTCAAGTACTCGAAGAAAGAATACCGGAGGGAATCGCACGGGATTTCAGCTGGCCGGCTTATCTTGAACAGTACCGGGATCAATTTATCCATTCCCGTCTTCCACCTGTTCCGTATGAGGAAACGAGATTCGTAGCCACCCGTCATCGGAGTCTGTTGTTGGAAGAGGATCTAACGACTTTACGGGACGAATTTCAAATTCCACTTGGTATTCATATGTATGTCCCACGTGACTGTGAACGAGCGGATCGGCCTCCTCCAGGATGTACAACAATGAATGTAGATGTTCTTGAAGCCGAGTTCCCACTTCCGTTGCATCCGATTATTGGGCGATTTCTGATGAACACCGGCTTAGCAATTACTCAAATCACACAGAATGGGTGGAGAAATTTGTTGAGTTATTTGACGGTGATGGGGTTAGAAGGATATGCTAACCGGCTGACAGCTCCGGAGATTCATTATTCGATGATGATATCAGAATGCACGGAAGAGGGATATGACAATTACTATGTAAAAGTCCGATCGGGAATGAAGATTGTAGAAGGTATTTCCAATAAAGTAAAGCGATGGAAAGAGTAGTTTTTCTTTATGGGCGGTGATTGGCGTGCCTCTACTTCCTACACTGGTGGTAGAGATAGGATTGATACCCCGGGAGAATATGGGGAATTTAGACGTAAGTAACGTCCTTTACGTGTTATTCGTTCTGAAGTTCACTTACATAACTTTATATTTTGCAGGTCCGAGGCTTCCGCGTTGGGGTAAAAAAGGAATCCCGAACTTGTTCATCTATGCACTTTCAAACGCTTCCTCGCGTCGAGAACGATACCGGACCGTGAAGCATCTGTCACAAGAGCATTGTAGATTCACAACTCGTTTGGTGACTAGTCCGCATCATCTTGCCGCACAAGCTCCAGTTCTCGAGGGTTTGTATAGGATTTGTTTAACTTTTGATTATATGAATTTCTTGATCCTCTGACAGTTTGTCATCTTTGATTGTAGATCAAGGGGTCACCGTTGCTATTACTCCAGAGTTTAACACTTTCTGCCCCAAAGTCATGAAGATCAAAACTGGAAAGAACAAGCGCAAGGTGGACCCGCCAGCAGCAATGGTGCTGCTGAGAAAGAAGAGGGCGGCTCAGACCGCTACTCCATCTGTGCCGGCTCCGGCTCCTGTCGCTCCTGTGGCTTCTCCGGCTCGAGCGAGCCCACCACGAAAGTCGAAACAACCCAGGAGAGAATGTGGTTCTCCTGTTGGTGACGAAGCTGGCCAATAAAGAAAGAAAAGTAAGACCGGTCCGACTGGGGGGTCTCGTCGGTCATCTCCACCTCCTCGATCGGATGATCGACGTGATGTTGTTCCTTTTCCTCCTCACGAGCCCGGTTTTCGCCGAGATGACACATATCTCGGATGGGACTACGATGTTAAGGAGTCGTAAGTTTCATGTCTTTACATTTTCTGCCTTTTTTACATGTGATTTGTCGTTTAATGATATGATTTCTATCTTCTTTCAGTTATCATCCAGACAATCATCCAACTCGTTGCGACGCTCTCCACCAGGTTGCTTGCTCTCGTGTCCCTAGGCATTTTGGGGACATTAGGGATATAGAGGTGCAAAGGGCCTCCAAGTTCGTCTCACAGTCTTGGAGTGCGACAAATGATAAGATTATCCACGAGCAAATGATGAGTGACAACATACTTCTATGTAGTATGTTTGCCAGTTCTTCTACTATTGTGTATCAGCGGATTATGGATCAAGCGATGTCATTGGAAAACACAAATCGTCAGCTCCGTGAGACGACTGAGGAGCAACGGAAGGTGATCCGAGCCAGAGACGATGAACTGAAGTAAGCAACTTTGAAGATCAAAAGCACCTTAGATGCTGAGAAGAATGCTCTTGCGGATTGCAGAAAGCTTCAGTATACCAACCGCAACCTTGAAGAGCAATTGCAGAAGGCCACTGAAGGGATCGCTCGCCTCAAAGTGGAATTTGCTCAGGAGCACCAGGATAATGCTGGGAAAATGGATAAGATCCTTGAGCTTAAGCAGGAGAAAGCAAAGCTTCAGCTGAGTGTGGAGTGTCTATACGCTGAATAGGACTTAGAAGAGCAGGTGCGGGACGCATCAAACTTTGGGTATATCTACTCTTTCGGTGAGTGTCTTCGAATCATCCACCGGGATGAAGAGGGAGGCCGCAAAGTTTCTGACTTGATGAAGAAGTAGTTTATGGATTACGTCAGAGCTAATCCGCCCAGCAAGTCACAGCCTCTTCCTATAGTCGATTTGGCGGAGTTCGGATTTGACCTAGGGGTTTTTGGAGAGGGTTATACTATCATTTATCCCCCCGGTCAAGACATTCCGGACGACTCGGATGAGGACACCACTGAAGCTCCCGCATCTGCTTTGGGAGCTGTTGAAACCACCGAAGCCTCTTCGGATGAAGATCGTCAGAGGGAGGAAGACGATGTTGTGATGTCTTACATCCAGACTCCTCCAGGTGCTGAAGTTGTTCCTCCTGAAGTTCAACCTGCCGATGCTGCTGCTGGTGATGCCCCTATTGTTAATTAGGGCTTTTGTTTGCCCGATGTCTTATCTGTTTTAGACATCGGTTTTGCTATCTTTAGATGCTTTCTTCATTTGCTTTTTCTTATTGTCTTTCCGTCAGATGTATTTTGTTTTGTCTGGTTGTATGCCGAACTTTTTAAGGAATGGGAATGATCGTCTTGCCTACCCATTCATATTGCCTGTTCTTTATGTGGTGCTCATTTTTGTATTCTACTTTTCAGTATTGGCGTAATAACCATTTAGGTTGTAACGATCCTGCACTCATATGTCGGGGCGCTCGTTTGGGATTCTATGTTTTACTATCCATTTGGAGCGTTCACTACGCTGCCATCGGATTTTACATTTCTATCCCGAGCTATTCTGGAGTGTTTAATTTGCTATCCTATGGAGCGCGCACTGCGTCCATTAGAAATAAATATTATTAAACATTGCCGGCCCAATTAGGGTGGACTTATAATGGTCTATCATGCTCAATTCTTGTTTGGGATGTGTTAGGTGTTAGATACCGTAACTTGCCCGTTCAAGAAGTGCAAGATGCTTCGCTCTCGTTTAGGACATTTATGGTCTCTGACACCTTTTATGTCCCTGTATAAGGAGCGTGCCCGGCAAAAGGCGCATTTGACCAAGAAAGCCACTTTCAGGCAATTTCAAGTAGGACTGCAATCCTCCCTGGTCATCGCTTACCGAAAAAGGATTGTCTTTCACATTCCATTCGCCGTTGGCATAACCAAATATACATCATACATCCATTATTGATAAAACTTTTTCAAATGAGCAGCATTCCATGTGTACGAGGAAGGTGTCCCATCTAGGTTTTCCAAATCGCAAGTTCCATTTGGCCAACTTCACGAAACACGAAATGGTCCTTCCCAACCGGGTCCGAATGTTCTAGGTGGAGTAGACTGGATTTTTTGCAATACCAAATCGCCTTCCTGGAAACTTCTCTTCCTGACCTGCGAGTTGTAACACCTAGTAGCGTATTGTTTGTATGTTGCGTTGCGCAGTTCCGCAGCGACTCGCCTTTATTCAAGGAAATCTTTCTCGATCGCGATGGCTTTATCATTCTCTTCTTCGTTGTACATACAAACTCGCCATGTGGGTTTCTGTAGCTCGACTGGTACCATTGCTTCAGTTCCGTACGCCATTGAGAATGGGGTTTCTCCAGTGCTTGTTCTGAATGACGTTCGGTATGACCACAACACCTCTGGGAGTTCTTCCGACCAGCTTCCCTTTTTCTCTGTCAAACGGAGCTTTAATGTGTGTTTGATGATCTTGTTGATCGCCTCAACCTGATCGTTTGACTGCGGATGATAGGGCGTCGAGTAATACTTTTTTATTTTCCAAATATCACAAAACTCTAGGATCTTCTTCCCATCGAACTGTGGCCCATTGTCTATGACGATCGATCGAGGTATGCCGAATCTGTAGATCAACTTTTTCCAGATGAAGTTGATCATCCTTTCCTGTGTTACCGTCACTAAAGATTCTGCCTCCGCCCATTTAGTGTAATAATCCACGGCAACCACCACAAATCTCACATTTCCCTTCCCAGGTGGGAATGGACCGATGATGTCGATGCCCCATTTATCAAATGGCCAAGGGCTGTATACCGACTTCATTTCTTACGGGGGAGTGTTTACGTTAGGAGTAAATATCTGGCATTTGCGGTATTTTTTCATGAATGAAATTGCATCTTCTTTCAAGGTGGGCCAATAATATCCTTGCCTCATAGTTCTATGCGCTAATGCTCTTCCTGCAGTGTGGCTCCCACATATGCCTTCGTGGATTTCCTCGAGAATTTCCAATCCCTGTTTTCATGATATGCATTTGAGTAGGGGTGATGAAAATCCTCTCTTATATAATTGGTCATCGATCATCACGTAATGAGCTGCCTGCTTCACCAGTCGAGCTGCTGTCCAGGGATCGTCAGGTCACTCTCCACTAGTCAAATATTTCATTAGACTAGTTCTCCAGTCGTCATTGTCCAACTCGTCCACCTCCTGCCCCCCATTCGATGTTTGATTCATTTTGTAATCGAAGGTCGAAGGATTGTCAAGTTTGGTAATGACGACTTCTGATATGTCTGTCGCTCCTTTGCTTGATGCAAATCTGGCCAGAGCGTCAGCTTGCGTGTTCTCTAGCCGAGGTATCTGTTCGATATAAACTTGTTGAAACATGTTCAATAGATGAGCTACTATTTTTTTATATAGTATCATCTGTTCGTCTTTAGCCTCAAATTTTCCTCGGACTTGTGACACGATCAATTGGGAGTCGCCATAGATTTGCAATCTTTTGACCCCAATGGCCAACGCGAGTCTGAGCCCAGCTATTAGCGCTTCGTATTCTGCTTCATTATTTGTTGCCAAGAAAGTAAATCGGATGGCTGATGTAAATACTTGGTTATTGGGACTTATTAGCACTACTCCTACCCCCGGTGCCGTACTGGTTGACGATCCATCAACGTACAGTGCCACGGATGTTCGTAATCCCTTGTTAACTTTGGTGGGTAAGTCAATTCCACAATGAAGTCGGCCAGAGCTTGTCCTTTGATTGTCGTTCGCATTGCGTATGTAATGCTGAATTGGCTGATTTCTAGGGACCATTTCAGCATTCTTCCCGCGGTATCCGGACGATGAAGGATTTGTCTGAGCGGGAACTGTTAGGGTTATACTAGAAAGTATGCTTTTACTTTGTATAACTAAACTGAATCTTAGAGCTTTATCTGAAATAAATCTTTTATCAATGTGCTTTAGATAAATATGAATGTTATTTATTTATTGTAATCCGTTCATATAATAGTACAAGTTACACTATAGATAAATGTGGTGATCCCCGGATAACTCACAGCAAGATCACATTATCAGTTTCTTGTAACAAGTACTAAATTCACAACCTAGATGGGATATTGAACACCCCATTGGTAAACGGTTGATATGTACATCCCAGATTGGCTTATCTTGACCAAGGGATTGCACTAGTGCATGATGATGCATTGAAGAGGACCTATAGAGAGGTAATTCTTCCGTACTGATTTATGGGATGAAGAATTAGACCTCAGTTGTCATTTATTTCTAAACCTCTGTCCCTTAAATAGGACTGTGTATGATCCGTGCGTGGCACTTTATTTTGTTATGGGTAGAGAGTCAATAAGACTCAATACTTTGCATCTTGGGTGACGCCATTGAGAACATGACAGTTGCTAAGATTTAATACAGAGGAACGTGTACATGGAAAGTCTTGCATGATTAGTCCCCTTGGTGGGCTCTAAACATTCGTCATACTAAATCTTGCAAGTGGAATTTGTTTCCGGTATGATGATAAAGAAGAGCTGTCCTTACTCCAAGGATAAAATGTTAAATTAATTAAAGTGTTCAGTGGCTTGATTAATTAACGAACAAGAGATTCTTAAACATGGGAAATAATGACCGGGAGTCATATGATTGTAATATGGGTTAAGATGGATAGTGCAACATTAATCCTATAGTGGAGTGAGATTAATGTTAATGGGTTGAATGACATTGGGCTCAATGTTAGAATTCAAGGCCGATTGGGAGGTCAAATATTAATAATCCTAAAGGCCCCTCAAGTAGCCCAATTAAATGTCCAACAATTGACAAGGTGATTAAAATAAAAGAAATATTTTGGGCCCATTAAGTGTTGATTTTTTCGAAAAATATGATATATTAATTTCATGAGAGATTTTATGAAAAATAGATATGTATATAAGATACAAGAATATTTAATAAAATCAAGATCTCATTGGATTAATATATGAATTGTATTTTTTCAAAAATTCTTGGATTAAGAATATCAAGAATTGAATATTTGATATTCAAGATTATCAAGATTAGAATATTTGATATTCATGATAATCAAGATTTGAAATATTTGATATTCAAGATATTCAAGATCTTGTATTCTCATTATAAATATGAGATGATAAAAGACTTCATACTACTACTTTTCTTGGTGATTATTTTCGAAAATCACAGTCTTATGGGCAACAAAATTATTTTTTTCCTTGTGTTGTGATTATTCGTGTGGCCTTCCACCGGGTGTACGAATAAGGATAAGGGAATACTTGAGAAGGCTGTTGGGATTATCAGGTTGAGAAATATCAAGAAGGACGCCTTTTGTCTCAGAAAGTGTCTTTCACCAAGGAAACAAAGGACACCTTTTGTCTCATTAACTGCCTTTTCTCCAGGAGGTATAATTCAGTAAATCCCTTAGTTCCGCATGTTTAGGGCTTTACGTTATTATATTTGTTCATATGTTTTGCAAGCAAAGCCTGTTTTTGGGTATACAATTATTTGATTTAATTATGTTTAAATCATGATATTAATTGTAGGCTTATATTTGTATTTTGCGTAAATCCCGAATAGACCCGCGTTTAAGGCCCGGAGATAAAGTTGGTGAAATTTTATTGCGGTCGAGTGGGAGCTTAATCGATACAGACGATAAAACTTGAAGACGAACGGTGATTACGATATCTAGTAGTCAAAATGAGAAATTAAATCATGACAATTGGATATAACGTGCTAATTTGTTTAATTTGTTTTGTTATTTAATTTGATTAAATATTTGATTGCATGAATATCGTGATGAAAAATATCAACTCCGAAAATTACTAAGTATGTTTAAAATATAATTTGGTATTTTATTCTAGATAATAAAATTGAATTATTTGACCTCCATGATTTATTTGTTTGTGAAATCTTTTGGCTACGCATTGGCAAGTGCCTCTTTCCCTATCGGATAGGCCAAAAGATAAGTTCACATGAACAAATTCCCAAAAGGATGATTGTGAATTATTATTAGTGGCGGTATTCACCCTCCCATCGAGTGGCTTGCTCAAAACGAAGTGATAATCCTGTATTTAATCATGGTTAATACTTAGGTATAAAATTGGCATTTTATTACTCCCCATCGGAGTCCCTACCGATTTTATATGGTCAAGTGAGAGCCGACTATTAATTTTTTAAATTAAAAGTTTATAACTGTTCTTGTTTGTAACTTGCTTAAATGTGTTTGCATAAACGTCCACACTCATCGTGGCTTATGTGAACTGTTTTAAGATGTCGGCCGATTTATGCTATGTATTTTTTTTGAGATTTTATACAAAGCATGATCGAAATTTATGATAATCTTTGCGAATCAATGTATGTATTGATGCAATGTATGTTTTATTTCAGTTCAGCATATCGTCTCCTTTTAATCCACTGTTTACGATACTTTAAGATAACAAATTGGAAGGTGAAAACTATGTTGGTTGGAAACGTAACTTATTTATTGTCCTAACTGCACAACAACACAAATGGGTTCTTGACACACCAAAGCCCCTACGTCTACGGATGATGCCGAAAGGGAATATCATAGGGAGTGGATGAAATGGCTAGGTGTACCATCTTGGCTTCAATGTCAGATGTGTTGCAACACCAACACCAAGACATGGAATCTGTTTCTGATATGATGCTAAACCTTAAGGAAATGTTCGCTCATCAGAATCGTACGGCTAGGCAAATCACCATGCGAGATATGTTATCGCTGAAAATGGTGGAGGGAACGCCCGTAAGGGATCATGTTCTCAAAATGATGCGCTACCTCAACAAGTTAGAGGTACTTGGAGAGGAATATGATTCGGAAACGCAAGTTGATTTCGTTCTCCATTCTCTACCGAAAAGCTTTGAGCAGTTTCAGTTGAACTATATGATGAATAATCAAGAGTTCACGTTGGCACAGCTCTTGCAAGCTTTAATATCGGTGGAGACACTCATGGGACACCAAACTTAAATCTTGGTGGCAAGCGGTCTGACTTCTTCCGCACCGAAAGGTGGGAAGAAGAAGAAGAAGAAGAAGACCAAAGGCCCGAACCAAGCTAAGAGTAAGGTGACTAATGAGGAAGGGGTCAAGAAAGCTATCAAAGGGAAGTGTTTCAACTGTGGTGAGAAAGGACATTGGAGGACGGCCTGTCCCAAGCCAAAGAAGGCCGGGAAGAAAGGTAATTCTCTTGCACTTGTTGTTGAAACTTGTTTAGTTGCGTATGCTTCCCATTCGTGGGTAGTGGATACGGGAGCCACTGATCATGTATGTTTCACTTTACAGGGGTTCCGAAAAACCCGGCAACTTAGTGCAAATGAGATCCTCATCACATTGGGCGATGCTACGAGGGTAGCGGCTGTCGCAGTGGGAGATGTGCACCTATTTTTTGAAGATAGAGTTTTAGTATTAAATGATGTTCTTTATGTTTCCAGTTTTAGGAAGAATTTAATTTTGGTTTCTAAATTGTACATTGATGGATACTCAGTTTCTTTTAATAATATGGTTGTTATTTTTCGAAAAGACAAGTTCATCTGTTCGGGAACATTGTTGAATAATCTTTATACTATTAAAAGTGCACACCACACACAAAATGCTTCTTATAACACATCGACTGTTTCTAAGAAAAGAAAATTTTCCTTAACCGTGAACGAAACACTTCTATGGCATCTAAGACTTGGTCATATTAATCTAAAGAGAATTCAAAGGTTGGTGGCGGACGGCTCGTTGGAGTCTCTCCATGTTGAGCCGTTTCCAATATGTGAATCTTGTTTAGAGGGGAAAATGACCAAGAGGGCCTTCGGGGCCAAGGGGAATAGAGCTAGTGAAGTGTTAGAAATCGTTCACACTGACGTATGTGGGCCAATGTCGGTTGAAGCTAGAGGAAGTTTTGAGTATTTTATAACTTTTACGGATGATTACTTAAGATATGGGTACGTTTACCTTATGCGGCAGAATCGGAAACCTTTGATAAATTCAAAGAGTTCAAAGCCGAGGCCGAGAAACATAGGGAAAAGAGTATCAAGTTCCTACGATCGGATCGTGGGGGCGAATACCTCAGCAATGAATTTTTGACCTACTTGTCAAGTGAAGGGATTGTATCCCAATTGACCGCACCCGGTACTGATAGCTCCTTGAGAGTTACGTACCCAAGTGTAGGTTGATTTCAAGTAATAAAATTTCTCAGGAGACCGAGTGTCGAACCACAGGGAGATTTGGAAGAAAAAGATATTATCTAGTTGAGAGGTTTAAATAAAGTAACAAAATACTAGAGCTTCGGGATTCCACTTTAGATAAAAATACTAGAGTTATGATCTTGGTTATCTTTGATAACTCAATAGAAATCTAACAATCAAGTGATTTCAATCGGAAGATATAACTTTGAGCACATATAATACTTTTGAAAAGTACCTTTAGAAATTCGAACAAGTTTATAAAATCAATAGTTGATATGTAAAACTAAGCATTTGTTGTGCCAATAAGTCTACAACAAATCAAAGTAATGACACATCAAAACCTCTCTTAAGAACTCTTCAAATGACTAAAGGATTGAAACTTTGAAAATCTTTATTGAATAACCAAGAACATTACTAATACTTTACTAAAGCTTCATCCCTAACTCTAGTAAAATATTTAGCTACTCATACTAATACAATAAGAACTCATATTTCTAAGAGAGATACTAGACTAAGATAGAAGGATTACAAGGAAAATGGGATGCCTTCAAGGGTTGCTTAAGGGCTCTTTATATAGGCCTCCAAATAGTGAATCATGGAGACTTTAGCAACCAATTCACGTGCCCTGTAAACATCAGTAATTTAATTGCCCTTTCTGTCTTAATTTCATCTTAACTTCTGAATGAAAGTTGTAGGCCGTTGGATTAGCTTTCCAAGGAGTCTAAGATCTCCAAAATTGGATCTCTATATTGTGAGTTATGATCATAATAGTGGAGTTGGTAAAACTTGACTGTTTTTTCTCCGCGAATTTATGGTGGTCTATTGAAAAACAGATATCTCAGCTTGCACAAAATCAACGCCTTTAATATTTCTATTGTGTCTTGATGAATTTCTTGGCTAACCAATGGATTTGGTCTTGTGTAAATTGGACTTTTGTGTGAATTATGGTGAATTATTTCCCAACATGTGTACTGAGATGGCGGAATTCTGAAGCCCTGCATTGATTGTCATTTTGACCATTGAAGCCGGAACTTTTGACACTTGAGCCCTGAAGACAAGTTGTAGAGCAACGAATTAATGATCAAATACAACTGGAATTGGTTCAATTGGTTTAGTGAGGCTCCAGATACTGTGCAAATACGAAAATGTGTTTTGAGTCCAAACATTGGACTGAATTGGAGTCTTCACTTTTGAGTACAAATACAATCCAAACATGTAAAATTGGATCACTAAAGTGTCTTAAGTATTTAGTACATTGTCTTAGGTGTTCAATATCATAAAATTTGGATAAATATAACTCCGCTTAAGACCTCAACAATATACAATAGACATAATGGTTAGGTTGAATTATACATATGCTTCTTATTTAAATAGAAAACATAAAAACTTGTAACTAATTAGAAAGTGTGAAATTATATATAAATACGCTAAAAAATACATTATAGTACACAAAATAATACACAAAATAGGTAAAATACATGCATACTTAAATGCTAATCATACTCCCCAACCAGCTCATTACTAGTCTCTAGTGATGAAAGAGTAACATAATTTTTGTGATGATGCTTTTATTTGCATCTTACCAACTCTTTATTATAATATATCTAAGTTAACAAACTATTGCATTTTAGAACTATTTTATGCTCAATACAATCTAGATTGACAGTTTGATAGTCATCCCCTATTGTGCTCAAGTTAAGTGATCAAAAGGTATGGAGTTCACGTCATAATTCTGTTATCTTGATATTTTACTATGGTTAACAACTTTCATGATGAAAATAAATATATATTTTTTTGTTTTTAACAAGATAGTTGTTAGAATAAACAACTTTTGCTAGTGGATTTCACACGTCTTACATCTCTCAATGCTGCTAGTGTTTACGCTCAGACTCAATATCGTGAATATTTCTATCATAGGCTTGGTTATATATCCGTCAGTCAATCAACAATGCATGCAACATAAGTTAGAAGGACTTTATTTGGTTGTAATGAGGCTTAGGGTGAAGTTATGAAGAAAACCGGCTCTGGATTTTGACTCAAAGTGGTCTGCAACCAACTGTAGGAAGAATTATATTTAGGCTTTGATTCGCATTTTCAAATCTCTTCAATACTGTCCTTCGCCATTCACTTTAAACACATCACCTGTTTTTGGATTTTCAATTTCAACCGCTCCATTTGAAAATACAGTTCTTATAATAAAGGGTCCTAACCATTTTGAGCGCAATTTTCCAGGAAACAGATGTAATCTAGAATTATATAGAAGAACTTTTTGCCCTATTTCAAAAGTTTTCCTGACAATGTGCTTGTCATGAAACACTTTCATTTTTTCTTTGTAAATTCTAGAATTCTCATATGCATCATTTCTGATTTCCTCCAATTCATTTAGTTGAAATTTTCTTAAAGTACTAGCTTTTTCTAGATTGAAATTAAACCTTTTAATAGCCCAAAAAGCTTTATGTTCTATTTCAACAGGTAAATGACATGGTTTACCAAAGACAAGTCGGTAAGGAGACATACCAAGTATTATTTTGAATGCTGTTCGATAAGCCCATAGTGCATCTACTAACCTGATTGACCAATCTTTTCGATTTGAGTTGACTGTCTTCTCAAAGATATGTTTTATTTCCTTGAAGACTTTATAGCTGAGAAAAGAAGAAAGGATAAAGGAAAAGGAAGGCAGATTATCATTGAAGAACCAGAAAAGCAGAAAATCACCAAATCTGCAGCTGAAGCTCTGAGAGTGGCTCTCATGACTGAGAAAGATCCTGATGCTGAATATCCTGAAACTGGATATGATGTTGTAAGCACAGATAGTGAAGAAGAAAGGCCGCAGAAGATTGGAGAAGGAAGTACTCAAATAGTTGAAGCTGAGGGCTTGACTATTTTGGTTAAGGAAGTCATTTTATTGGAGTCTGCAGGAGCTAGTGCTGCAGATCCAATATAGGTTGAAGAAATTAACCCTAATCAACCAGAATCTGAGAAAGAAAAGGAGAAAAGAAAAGATGATTCTCCATGCAAAGAGCCTGAAGATAAACCTGATGATGATAATGGAGGTGATGATGATGCACCAATGGGTGGTGCTCAAGCCCAAGTTCAAGCTGAAGCTCAAACTCAAATTGTTGAAACTGAAGGTTAAGCTACTGAGATTGTTCAAGTTGATGAGCAAGTTGTTGAGGATACATCCAAGGACATTGATGAAAGTGCAAAAGACTTGTCAAATCATATCACAACCATTTTTCATCAATCTCCACCTGCAATGTTCACTCTAGAAGAAATCTATAGGCATGGAACTCCACCACTACAGAGTTACTCAGCTCTTGAGAGAGAAAATATAGATGATTATATTGCTGAGTTCTCTACTGAAGTGATTGTAACTCCTAGCAAGAGGAAGGCTTCCACTGAAGACTCTACAGCTGTAGAGTTGGTGCCTTCTAAAGCTCAGAAGGTTACAAAAGGAAAAGAATTGGTCATTAGGGAAGGTGAATCTGAAGAAGAAGACAGTGATACAAATCCTCAGATGACACCCAAGGAAGTTGTATCACAACTGATGAATTTGAAAGAATCATTCAAAGGCATTGAAGCTGAAATTCTGAAGCAAGTCAAGCAAGTACCTGATGCTATTATCTCTCAAAATGTAAAAAAAGGTATGGAAGACCTTGTTAAGAAGTTTGAGGAGAGAAGCTCAGAAGAGAAGAAGGTTCTTGAGCAAAATTTCAAAGCTGTTGTAGACAACTTAATGGCTCAAAATGCAGAAATCAGAAAAGAGAGTAATCAGAAAACAAGAGAAATTATCACTCTTCAGTCAGATATCAAGCTTATGAAAGATGACTTTTTCAATCTGAAGATAGAAGTGAAGGAAATGAAGAGTGAGATGTCTTAGATGATAACTGGAAATGAATCTCTGAAGTTGGATTTGATGAGCAAGCTTAACACCATTTTGTCACATATTGATGTTGGCAAAAAGGGGGAAAGCAAGATTGAAAAAGAGATTGAAGAAAGGGAAAAGGTTGCTGAAGATATCCTTGAGAATGTGAAGGATATAGGAAAGTCATGGGCAAAAGAACTAGAATATACAAAGTCCAAAAATTTGTCCATGAGATTGGGTGAACAAACTGAAGAGAGAACTCAATCAGAGCAGATAAAGGGAAGTTCTAGAGAAGGCAAAATTATAAAGCTCCCTAAATCTACAGTTCAGAAGAAACCTACTGTTCCTGAGGTTAAAGTCCCTATAGCTCAAAAACCTCATAATGTTTGGGAATAAATTGTGAAGGAAACAAGAGACAGAAGAAAAGAAAAGGAAGAGAGAGAGAAAGAAGAGAAAGAAAGGCAAAGAGAGAAAATCTCTGAAGAATCTACAACAGTTGTGACTGCTCAACCTCTGGATGTTCAACCATTGAGCATGGTACCTATTGAAGATTCTGAAGAGAGGGTGAAGCAAATGAAGACTGAATTTGATCTTATCTGGGAAGAATTCTTAAGTATATGCAACAGGCATACTGTGATTAAGATGATTAAGCTCAAGTAGGACATGTTCCAGAAATTCAAAGACATGAAGGCAAATGGATCATTATATAAAGGAGACATTGCTCGGCTCCTTGGTGGAAAGATCAAAAGCAATCCAATGCCCAAGAGGCAGTTCAAATCAAAGAAGGAGGAAGAAGACTTTGATGCCTATGAACTTCGTATGCAAATGAAGTACTATGAAGAAGATGCAAAGAACATGAACCTAGTGGAGCAAGGAATCTTGAAGCCTCAAGATGAAACTGATGATGAAGATGATGTTGATCCACAGCACAGAAGAAGATGAAGACTATGTTCTGGATTAGACACTAAAACTTTTTAGTTTTTAGTCTAATTAACCTACTGTAAGTTGTATCTTGAACCTTTTTTTTAATTTACGCAGCTTTGTGCTTTGTGCTCTGTTCTATGTTTTGTTGTTTTGTGTCTTGCTCTATCTTCTGTTGTCTTGCTTTGTTTTGCTTTGTTGTTCTTGTTTTTATGAGACAATTTCTTATTATCTTTGTTATTTGTTTTGTTGTTTGTTTTGCCAACATCAAAATAGGAATAAATTGTTAAGTACCTTGGTTTAGTTTTTTATGTGTGCAAAACAATATGTTTATTTAACCATGTTGATCTAACACTTCTGCTAAGGAAATTGGTGTTTGAAACATATAGTTGTAAGTGAAGTTTGCAGCTGTGTATTTGATCAATCTACAGCCAGACATGATCCTACAGCTGTAAGGTTTCTCTACAGCCAATTTTTTATATTGACAGGACTCTACAACTGAAAGGTTGAAGACTCTACAGCTACAAAGAACCGTTTGAAGATGAAGTACAAGTCAGAGATTATTTGAAGATAATGAAGACCCTTAAGCACTATTAGTGTAGCTCTCAAGCACTCACTAAACTGTACTTAAGTGGAAGATATTTTCTTAATTCTGGAGGATAATGAAGATTAGTTACAAGGAGCCCAGAATTCTGAAGAAAAGGACATAGTACAATCAGTACTATCCTGTGTGAAGGATGAGGACCACCACACACATGCCAATGGACAGAGAGTAGCCTAATCTGAATTTCAAATTTGAAATTCTCAATGGATAAGACACTCCACTCAATCTATAAATAGATGAAGTCCTCAGAGGAAGCAACAACAACAACCCTGAACCTACAAGCATTCAACCTAAGCAAGTCTACAGCCAGCAATATTCTGAGAGAGCTTTATTCGTTTTAATCTTTGTGATTCATAGGATAGTTGGTTAGGATTTTCTTAGTAAGAATCACACATTTTTGTTGTTGTTCCCTCACCTACTTTTTATTTCTACTTAGTGTAGATATCTCTTTGTGAGGTTTTGTAAAACTCTTTGTGAGTTGAAATTCTGAGTGAATAGGGTAGTTTAATCTCTTTTTAGAATAGGAATCTCAGTGAACCTAGTTCTAAGGGGGAACTACTTGTATTGATCTTTGTGATCACATCTTAGTGAATTTGGCACCTGAGTGGTGTAACAGTGGATGTAGGTGGTCTTTTATAGACACTGAACCACTATAAACCTGGTCTATTTACTTTCTGCTATTTATATTTTTGTCCTGCATATTTAATTTCCTTGTTACATTCATCATTGTTTTGAAACCTGAGTGCATAAAACTTTGTGATTTTCACAGAGAAAAACTAATTCTACAGCTGTATACTTTCATAAGTCACTCAGCTGTTAAGTTTGTTTATATTATTTTTCATTAACACTCACTTTATTCCGTTGCACATTAGAGTATTCTCAATACAATTCCAATTGTGAGAATCTCTCTGATATTTTTGTCTACAAGTGATTTGTTATTTTACAAGTTTTTGAACTCTGCAGCTGCAGACTTGTTAAGTTCTCAGCGGTAACCTTTGTGGTCCAATTTCTAAAACTCTTGTAGACTTGGTATTTTAAACTTCAAAAAGGCTACTGTAAGATTCTAGAATCCATCCTTTTGAAAAGTTTGAAAATTTTGATTTTGGACTCAAGGTCTATTCACCCCCCCTCTAGACCTTGACCACTTTAAGGAACCAACAAGTGGTATCAGAGCAGTTGGCTTGCCACTTGTTTGATCAGTACCTAGCTAGATCCTTTTTAGTTTTTGAAAAACACACCTGCATACTTGCATGACTCCCGAGATGCTGAAATCAAAAGTTCCAATGTTCTCTGCTGAGGACTATGATGAATGGAAAATTAGAATGCAAGCACATTTGTCCGCAATCAATGATGAGATGTGGTCTATCATAGAGGACTGCCCTATACCTATTGTGTAGGTCAATACTGCAGCTTATCAGTCAGCTGGACTAGCTCAGATTATCCCCAAACCCAGAAGGGAATGGACTGAGGATGACAAAAGAAGGTCCAATCTTGACAATGTTGCAAAGAACACTATTTATCATTCACTTGACAAAATTGTGTTTAGCAAGATCAAAAGCTGCAAACTGCAAAAGATATATGGGAAAAGTTGGAAATGATTTGTGAAGGAACTGAACAAATCAAGGAAAACAAACTCATGATAGCAGTTCAAAAGTTTGAGAACTTCTAGATGAAATCTGGTGAAACTCTTGAGAAGTTTGAGTCAAGATTCATTGAGATCCTCAATGTGCTAGACTCACTTGGTAAAGATTACTCACAAAGAGAAATGAACATGAAAGTTCTCAGAGGCTTACCTTCTGAATGGGACATGAAGGTCATTGCTATGAGAGAATCAAAGGATTTATCTAAGATATCCACCTTTGAACTCTTTTCAGATTATGAATTTGACATAAGCAGAAGAAAAAAACCTGACAGCAGTAAGGTTACAGCTCTAGTGGCTGACAACCCTACAACTACAAGTTTTGATGATGAAGACTTGGCTCTTTTCATAAAGCAGCTCAAGAAATTTGGCAAATGGACCAAGAAGAAGCAGTTCACACCAGGAAGATAGTAAGGTGAAATCTACAGCACCTAACTCAACTTATTTGTGCTATAACTGCAGAAAACCAGGACATTACATCAAGGATTGTCCTTATCCCAAAGCTGAGAAGTACACTGATGAAGAAAAGAAACTCAGGAAAGATAGAAAGAAAAAGTTTGACAAGGAGAGAATTAGAGCACTACTTTCTGAGTTTGATAAAAACCAGGAAGACTGTCCTTCTTCTTCTCAAAAGTCAACTGCAGATTTAAAAGACTCTGACTCTACAGATTCAGATAAAGAAACCCTGATCTGTCTTATGGCTAAAGATGAAGAGGTATGCTCATCATTGTTAACGAAATCTTCACAAAACACTTTTTCATGTGGCTTTTAGCAGGATTTCACTAACATTACGTTGAATCAAGCCTACTGGAACTTGTAAAGCACAAATTCTGGAAATATTTCGGCAGAGTTTAGTTAAGGCAGCGAAAACTTGAGTTTATTTCTGAAAATTTGCCTATTTATAGGCAAAAACATAAGCAGGTGGTGGCATAGATGTTGCAACGCCTTCCTGGGTGTTTACACGTGTCTACCACCGTTTATACAAGATAAATACAATAAGAAATCGACCAAAAATGGAGAAAATGGGGTTCTGGCGATCAGGTATTAAGGCGGCGAGCAGCTGGTTATAAACAGCTCAGGGGCGAGCAGCTGGTTGGGCGAGCAGCTAAGTTGCTCGCCACTTCCCAGAATTACACTAACTGCTCGCCACCTCCTGCATATTGGTGGCGAGCAGCTCAAAGGGGCGAGCAGGTGTAGCTGCTCGCCTCTTATGAGATTTCATTGCTGCTTTCCCCTTTTGATGCTATTCATGTGATTTTTCATCCTCTTTATAGGCTTTTGTTCATTCCAACTGCATCTTTGCTCCATTGTCCAGATCTTCTCATCTTGGATTAATTTTCTTGGGACACGTCACTTGGAATTAAGTTGATTACTTCCTTGAACACCTGGATTAACCTATTTCATCAACAGTTGCCCCCTAGCTTGATGTTAGTTGAAACCATCAGATGGATAACAATTATCAAGCTATTTGGATTTTATAAGAATCCTTCGTTGCTAGGAAGTAATTTCTGCAACTACTTAGATGATGGATATAGTGAAAAACCCCCATGGTCTCATTAAAAACCTAGCCGTAAACCACCCTTGTGGATAAACCGGTCATAGGAAAAAAGAGATACCAGGGTGTATTTCCCAATATCCACGTCCAATTAGTGTTGTATATCCTTGATTGGATCACCGTGCATTGGAGTGGTTGAAATTGAAGAATTGGAACTTGGATTGGGAGGAGGCGAGCAGCTCCTTATGTTTGGAAGCGAGCAGCTTGTTGAGATGAGGGGGCGAGCAGCTAAGCTGTTCGCCGCCTTCACCCGCGTGGCTTGTACGGAATCCGAAACACCTCCTTATTTTGCGCGACGCTTTTTCAAATTTTTGGAAAATTGTGTTTCGACCCCCCGAAATTTGAAAACAAGGGCTCATTCTCTTTCTCTATAAATACACAACACATATCACTCTTTTCAATTTTTTATTTCTTAACTTCGTGCTTACGAAACCTCCGATGAAATTTCTGGCGACATCTCTTCAAGTCCTTCTTCGCGAAATCGGTTATCAAGGTAGATTCCTATATTTATTTTTCTTTTCTTTTCGATTCTCGTTCATTTTCAATCGAAAACCGGACCTTCATCGCTGTTTGTCATCAAAAATATTTTCGCCCGATTCATATTTGAGTTCTTTGGGTTTATCTTCACTGGAAATTTGTTTTGGGATTGAGTTTGTTAGTATTTAGGATTGAACCCGTATCTTGAGTGTTGTTCTCTGAGGTTTTTCGATTTTTGGAGCTTTTTGCCGGAATCAATGGTGTCTTCACTGCCTTCCGGTGATACGCCGCCCCAAAACCTGAAAAACAACCGATGGTGGAGTCCCCGCTCAACGATCTCTGGGATTATTTAAATTTGGCTCAGAATCGGGGTACTGGAAGCTTAGTAATCGGAACGGAATCCTGGGAGCGGGATCGTTCCATTCAAGAGAGGAGGAGAGCAGCTGAAATGGATGCCGAGAGAGCTGCTCGCCTCCAGGTTGAAGCTGAGGCAGCTACTCTCTGCTCTTCTGGGCGAGTTGCTCACTCCTCTGGACCCGCAGCTGGTCGCTCCCCAACTAAGGAAGCTGCTCGACACCCAAGGCGAGCAGGTGTAGTTGCTCGCTCCCCCACTCGTGGAACTGCTGGCCACCAAAAGTAACAAGCTGTTCGCCGTCCAAGTAGAGGAGCTGCTCGCTCCCAGCGAGCAGATGTAGCTGGTCGCCGCCAATTGTCCGATATGGATTTGAGGGCTGCTCGTCGTGCACAAGTCGCCCGTCGAGGTTAAAGTACTCGTTCTCCTCCGGCCAAAAGAAGATTGCTTATTATTGATGAAGAAACTGATGACGAGGAGATGGACTGTGACGTCCATTCAGTTTTTCATGATGTTTTTGGGATGAGCTTGGAGGCTTCTGGGCCGGATGTTGAAGAAACTAGTATTGTCCGACATGCTCCAGAAGCTCAAGATCAGGCTGCAGACATTACCGAAGTGGCGAATCCTCATGACGGTGCCACAGACTCTGAGATGGGAGATGACTTTGATCTGGGAGAAGGGCCGAGTCAAGGTGATCTTTGGAGAGAGCTGACCCATGCTTATCAACCTCCGGCTCAAGTACTCGAAGAAAGAATACCGGAGGGAATCGCACGGGATTTCAGCTGGCCGGCTTATCTTGAACAGTACCGGGATCAATTTATCCATTCCCGTCTTCCACCTGTTCCGTATGAGGAAACGAGATTCGTAGCCACCCGTCATCGGAGTCTGTTGTTGGAAGAGGATCTAACGACTTTACGGGACGAATTTCAAATTCCACTTGGTATTCATATGTATGTCCCACGTGACTGTGAACGAGCGGATCGGCCTCCTCCAGGATGTACAACAATGAATGTAGATGTTCTTGAAGCCGAGTTCCCACTTCCGTTGCATCCGATTATTGGGCGATTTCTGATGAACACCGGCTTAGCAATTACTCAAATCACACAGAATGGGTGGAGAAATTTGTTGAGTTATTTGACGGTGATGGGGTTAGAAGGATATGCTAACCGGCTGACAGCTCCGGAGATTCATTATTCGATGATGATATCAGAATGCACGGAAGAGGGATATGACAATTACTATGTAAAAGTCCGATCGGGAATGAAGATTGTAGAAGGTATTTCCAATAAAGTAAAGCGATGGAAAGAGTAGTTTTTCTTTATGGGCGGTGATTGGCGTGCCTCTACTTCCTACACTGGTGGTAGAGATAGGATTGATACCCCGGGAGAATATGGGGAATTTAGACGTAAGTAACGTCCTTTACGTGTTATTCGTTCTGAAGTTCACTTACATAACTTTATATTTTGCAGGTCCGAGGCTTCCGCGTTGGGGTAAAAAAGGAATCCCGAACTTGTTCATCTATGCACTTTCAAACGCTTCCTCGCGTCGAGAACGATACCGGACCGTGAAGCATCTGTCACAAGAGCATTGTAGATTCACAACTCGTTTGGTGACTAGTCCGCATCATCTTGCCGCACAAGCTCCAGTTCTCGAGGGTTTGTATAGGATTTGTTTAACTTTTGATTATATGAATTTCTTGATCCTCTGACAGTTTGTCATCTTTGATTGTAGATCAAGGGGTCACCGTTGCTATTACTCCAGAGTTTAACACTTTCTGCCCCAAAGTCATGAAGATCAAAACTGGAAAGAACAAGCGCAAGGTGGACCCGCCAGCAGCAATGGTGCTGCTGAGAAAGAAGAGGGCGGCTCAGACCGCTACTCCATCTGTGCCGGCTCCGGCTCCTGTCGCTCCTGTGGCTTCTCCGGCTCGAGCGAGCCCACCACGAAAGTCGAAACAACCCAGGAGAGAATGTGGTTCTCCTGTTGGTGACGAAGCTGGCCAATAAAGAAAGAAAAGTAAGACCGGTCCGACTGGGGGGTCTCGTCGGTCATCTCCACCTCCTCGATCGGATGATCGACGTGATGTTGTTCCTTTTCCTCCTCACGAGCCCGGTTTTCGCCGAGATGACACATATCTCGGATGGGACTACGATGTTAAGGAGTCGTAAGTTTCATGTCTTTACATTTTCTGCCTTTTTTACATGTGATTTGTCGTTTAATGATATGATTTCTATCTTCTTTCAGTTATCATCCAGACAATCATCCAACTCGTTGCGACGCTCTCCACCAGGTTGCTTGCTCTCGTGTCCCTAGGCATTTTGGGGACATTAGGGATATAGAGGTGCAAAGGGCCTCCAAGTTCGTCTCACAGTCTTGGAGTGCGACAAATGATAAGATTATCCACGAGCAAATGATGAGTGACAACATACTTCTATGTAGTATGTTTGCCAGTTCTTCTACTATTGTGTATCAGCGGATTATGGATCAAGCGATGTCATTGGAAAACACAAATCGTCAGCTCCGTGAGACGACTGAGGAGCAACGGAAGGTGATCCGAGCCAGAGACGATGAACTGAAGTAAGCAACTTTGAAGATCAAAAGCACCTTAGATGCTGAGAAGAATGCTCTTGCGGATTGCAGAAAGCTTCAGTATACCAACCGCAACCTTGAAGAGCAATTGCAGAAGGCCACTGAAGGGATCGCTCGCCTCAAAGTGGAATTTGCTCAGGAGCACCAGGATAATGCTGGGAAAATGGATAAGATCCTTGAGCTTAAGCAGGAGAAAGCAAAGCTTCAGCTGAGTGTGGAGTGTCTATACGCTGAATAGGACTTAGAAGAGCAGGTGCGGGACGCATCAAACTTTGGGTATATCTACTCTTTCGGTGAGTGTCTTCGAATCATCCACCGGGATGAAGAGGGAGGCCGCAAAGTTTCTGACTTGATGAAGAAGTAGTTTATGGATTACGTCAGAGCTAATCCGCCCAGCAAGTCACAGCCTCTTCCTATAGTCGATTTGGCGGAGTTCGGATTTGACCTAGGGGTTTTTGGAGAGGGTTATACTATCATTTATCCCCCCGGTCAAGACATTCCGGACGACTCGGATGAGGACACCACTGAAGCTCCCGCATCTGCTTTGGGAGCTGTTGAAACCACCGAAGCCTCTTCGGATGAAGATCGTCAGAGGGAGGAAGACGATGTTGTGATGTCTTACATCCAGACTCCTCCAGGTGCTGAAGTTGTTCCTCCTGAAGTTCAACCTGCCGATGCTGCTGCTGGTGATGCCCCTATTGTTAATTAGGGCTTTTGTTTGCCCGATGTCTTATCTGTTTTAGACATCGGTTTTGCTATCTTTAGATGCTTTCTTCATTTGCTTTTTCTTATTGTCTTTCCGTCAGATGTATTTTGTTTTGTCTGGTTGTATGCCGAACTTTTTAAGGAATGGGAATGATCGTCTTGCCTACCCATTCATATTGCCTGTTCTTTATGTGGTGCTCATTTTTGTATTCTACTTTTCAGTATTGGCGTAATAACCATTTAGGTTGTAACGATCCTGCACTCATATGTCGGGGCGCTCGTTTGGGATTCTATGTTTTACTATCCATTTGGAGCGTTCACTACGCTGCCATCGGATTTTACATTTCTATCCCGAGCTATTCTGGAGTGTTTAATTTGCTATCCTATGGAGCGCGCACTGCGTCCATTAGAAATAAATATTATTAAACATTGCCGGCCCAATTAGGGTGGACTTATAATGGTCTATCATGCTCAATTCTTGTTTGGGATGTGTTAGGTGTTAGATACCGTAACTTGCCCGTTCAAGAAGTGCAAGATGCTTCGCTCTCGTTTAGGACATTTATGGTCTCTGACACCTTTTATGTCCCTGTATAAGGAGCGTGCCCGGCAAAAGGCGCATTTGACCAAGAAAGCCACTTTCAGGCAATTTCAAGTAGGACTGCAATCCTCCCTGGTCATCGCTTACCGAAAAAGGATTGTCTTTCACATTCCATTCGCCGTTGGCATAACCAAATATACATCATACATCCATTATTGATAAAACTTTTTCAAATGAGCAGCATTCCATGTGTACGAGGAAGGTGTCCCATCTAGGTTTTCCAAATCGCAAGTTCCATTTGGCCAACTTCACGAAACACGAAATGGTCCTTCCCAACCGGGTCCGAATGTTCTAGGTGGAGTAGACTGGATTTTTTGCAATACCAAATCGCCTTCCTGGAAACTTCTCTTCCTGACCTGCGAGTTGTAACACCTAGTAGCGTATTGTTTGTATGTTGCGTTGCGCAGTTCCGCAGCGACTCGCCTTTATTCAAGGAAATCTTTCTCGATCGCGATGGCTTTATCATTCTCTTCTTCGTTGTACATACAAACTCGCCATGTGGGTTTCTGTAGCTCGACTGGTACCATTGCTTCAGTTCCGTACGCCATTGAGAATGGGGTTTCTCCAGTGCTTGTTCTGAATGACGTTCGGTATGACCACAACACCTCTGGGAGTTCTTCCGACCAGCTTCCCTTTTTCTCTGTCAAACGGAGCTTTAATGTGTGTTTGATGATCTTGTTGATCGCCTCAACCTGATCGTTTGACTGCGGATGATAGGGCGTCGAGTAATACTTTTTTATTTTCCAAATATCACAAAACTCTAGGATCTTCTTCCCATCGAACTGTGGCCCATTGTCTATGACGATCGATCGAGGTATGCCGAATCTGTAGATCAACTTTTTCCAGATGAAGTTGATCATCCTTTCCTGTGTTACCGTCACTAAAGATTCTGCCTCCGCCCATTTAGTGTAATAATCCACGGCAACCACCACAAATCTCACATTTCCCTTCCCAGGTGGGAATGGACCGATGATGTCGATGCCCCATTTATCAAATGGCCAAGGGCTGTATACCGACTTCATTTCTTACGGGGGAGTGTTTACGTTAGGAGTAAATATCTGGCATTTGCGGTATTTTTTCATGAATGAAATTGCATCTTCTTTCAAGGTGGGCCAATAATATCCTTGCCTCATAGTTCTATGCGCTAATGCTCTTCCTGCAGTGTGGCTCCCACATATGCCTTCGTGGATTTCCTCGAGAATTTCCAATCCCTGTTTTCATGATATGCATTTGAGTAGGGGTGATGAAAATCCTCTCTTATATAATTGGTCATCGATCATCACGTAATGAGCTGCCTGCTTCACCAGTCGAGCTGCTGTCCAGGGATCGTCAGGTCACTCTCCACTAGTCAAATATTTCATTAGACTAGTTCTCCAGTCGTCATTGTCCAACTCGTCCACCTCCTGCCCCCCATTCGATGTTTGATTCATTTTGTAATCGAAGGTCGAAGGATTGTCAAGTTTGGTAATGACGACTTCTGATATGTCTGTCGCTCCTTTGCTTGATGCAAATCTGGCCAGAGCGTCAGCTTGCGTGTTCTCTAGCCGAGGTATCTGTTCGATATAAACTTGTTGAAACATGTTCAATAGATGAGCTACTATTTTTTTATATAGTATCATCTGTTCGTCTTTAGCCTCAAATTTTCCTCGGACTTGTGACACGATCAATTGGGAGTCGCCATAGATTTGCAATCTTTTGACCCCAATGGCCAACGCGAGTCTGAGCCCAGCTATTAGCGCTTCGTATTCTGCTTCATTATTTGTTGCCAAGAAAGTAAATCGGATGGCTGATGTAAATACTTGGTTATTGGGACTTATTAGCACTACTCCTACCCCCGGTGCCGTACTGGTTGACGATCCATCAACGTACAGTGCCACGGATGTTCGTAATCCCTTGTTAACTTTGGTGGGTAAGTCAATTCCACAATGAAGTCGGCCAGAGCTTGTCCTTTGATTGTCGTTCGCATTGCGTATGTAATGCTGAATTGGCTGATTTCTAGGGACCATTTCAGCATTCTTCCCGCGGTATCCGGACGATGAAGGATTTGTCTGAGCGGGAACTGTTAGGGTTATACTAGAAAGTATGCTTTTACTTTGTATAACTAAACTGAATCTTAGAGCTTTATCTGAAATAAATCTTTTATCAATGTGCTTTAGATAAATATGAATGTTATTTATTTATTGTAATCCGTTCATATAATAGTACAAGTTACACTATAGATAAATGTGGTGATCCCCGGATAACTCACAGCAAGATCACATTATCAGTTTCTTGTAACAAGTACTAAATTCACAACCTAGATGGGATATTGAACACCCCATTGGTAAACGGTTGATATGTACATCCCAGATTGGCTTATCTTGACCAAGGGATTGCACTAGTGCATGATGATGCATTGAAGAGGACCTATAGAGAGGTAATTCTTCCGTACTGATTTATGGGATGAAGAATTAGACCTCAGTTGTCATTTATTTCTAAACCTCTGTCCCTTAAATAGGACTGTGTATGATCCGTGCGTGGCACTTTATTTTGTTATGGGTAGAGAGTCAATAAGACTCAATACTTTGCATCTTGGGTGACGCCATTGAGAACATGACAGTTGCTAAGATTTAATACAGAGGAACGTGTACATGGAAAGTCTTGCATGATTAGTCCCCTTGGTGGGCTCTAAACATTCGTCATACTAAATCTTGCAAGTGGAATTTGTTTCCGGTATGATGATAAAGAAGAGCTGTCCTTACTCCAAGGATAAAATGTTAAATTAATTAAAGTGTTCAGTGGCTTGATTAATTAACGAACAAGAGATTCTTAAACATGGGAAATAATGACCGGGAGTCATATGATTGTAATATGGGTTAAGATGGATAGTGCAACATTAATCCTATAGTGGAGTGAGATTAATGTTAATGGGTTGAATGACATTGGGCTCAATGTTAGAATTCAAGGCCGATTGGGAGGTCAAATATTAATAATCCTAAAGGCCCCTCAAGTAGCCCAATTAAATGTCCAACAATTGACAAGGTGATTAAAATAAAAGAAATATTTTGGGCCCATTAAGTGTTGATTTTTTCGAAAAATATGATATATTAATTTCATGAGAGATTTTATGAAAAATAGATATGTATATAAGATACAAGAATATTTAATAAAATCAAGATCTCATTGGATTAATATATGAATTGTATTTTTTCAAAAATTCTTGGATTAAGAATATCAAGAATTGAATATTTGATATTCAAGATTATCAAGATTAGAATATTTGATATTCATGATAATCAAGATTTGAAATATTTGATATTCAAGATATTCAAGATCTTGTATTCTCATTATAAATATGAGATGATAAAAGACTTCATACTACTACTTTTCTTGGTGATTATTTTCGAAAATCACAGTCTTATGGGCAACAAAATTATTTTTTTCCTTGTGTTGTGATTATTCGTGTGGCCTTCCACCGGGTGTACGAATAAGGATAAGGGAATACTTGAGAAGGCTGTTGGGATTATCAGGTTGAGAAATATCAAGAAGGACGCCTTTTGTCTCAGAAAGTGTCTTTCACCAAGGAAACAAAGGACACCTTTTGTCTCATTAACTGCCTTTTCTCCAGGAGGTATAATTCAGTAAATCCCTTAGTTCCGCATGTTTAGGGCTTTACGTTATT
>JAPKLY010002030.1:0-30463 GCA_026898435.1 Prunella vulgaris | reverse complement strand
ACTTTCCACGAAAATCACTTTTTAAAACACATGAAAAGCTCGAAAAAACAAAGTTATAGGACTAAATTCAAGATGAATCTTTAAAACGATTATCCTCCATATTTTTATGACAAAAATACTCAATATTTTATGGCTATTAAAACTGCCAAAATTTCGAAAATAGGCTGGGCATAAAATCGGTATTTTTAAAACAAGAATTTTGACGACTAGAATCACATATAGGACTAAAATCAGTTTCTCGACTTCTACCAAGCAAAGAATCACGAAAATTGGTCAATATGCATCTTAAATCAAGGCAAATGTTCTGGTAAAATTTCATAATTTTTGGAGTTATAAAACTTAACTTATCGATCATGCAAATTAAGGACAATAACTATTTCTTAAGAACAATTAAACACATAACTCAAACACTTAAGCATGCTTCTAAATTCGAACCATCAGCTGCCAACATTATAAATAAGTCCATCAACTTAACTCCTTAAATTCATGCAATTTAACACTTAATCATAATAATAATAATACCTCATAAAATTTATAATAAATAAATCAATAATAAATCCTAAATCAATACCCCATCAAACAATAATAAATCCTAAATCAAACATCCACGTGTCCATGCACTCAATGAAATAAAACATGCATACATCAAATCTTGTGGCAAACATAAAAGTGCCGAAAATCATGAATAAAACTCTTGCAACTTAATATAATAAAAGCCTACTTGGTAATTAATAAAAATCTTCATTCATTAACTTCTTTAACTCGCATCACATCCACCTTCCTCCGCATCGCCGATCTCGTCATCTTACTCTTGAAAATCTGAAAATATAATTCGGTGAAGGGGTGAGCAATTATAAAATAATCACTCCGTGGGGATAGTTTAGTTCGAAGTCTAAATATAATGGACATGTAAACGTGAAAACATACCAATCATTCTAAATCTTTGATACGACTTAAGCGTATCCCTCTTTGATACTACATAAGAGCATCCATTCTTTGATACCACATAAGGATATCCATTCTTTGACACCACATAAGGGCATCCCTCTTTAGCACATAAACACATAAACACATCAAACATAGTATTTAAAAATCGAACTAGAGTTACCACTTTTCACCGTTTAAAGCCCCACCTTTTCTTGTCTTGAAAATATAGAAGTGTTGTACGTTGGCTTGCTAATTCCTTGCTCTAAGAACTCTCAAAAAACTGCCCTCTTTCTACTTCTACAAGCTGCTGAAAACTGGTCCTCTAACTTCAATACATGGCCAAAGTTTGGTGCTAGGTGGCTGCCGATTTTTCTTGGGTGTCTAAGGGTTTTGAGACATGATCAATACATATTTATAGAGTTGGAAAAGTACGGTTTGGGGCTGAAAAAGGGGCTGGCCGAAATTGCAAGGAAAAGGCAAGAAATTGGACCATAATCTTGGTGTATCTCTATTTCCATGCTTGGTAACTTATTTCCTTATTTAACAAATCCTTACCATCTCTTTATTCTTATGATACTTAACCTTCAAGCATATAATTCTCTTGCATAAGAATATGACTTATTTCCATAAATAAAGATACTAGAAATCAAAGTCTTATACTCTTAATATTTTCCAAAATTACTTAAGGTCTAAGACTCCTATTTTTCGAAAATAATACTAATACTATCCCAAGTATTATTTAATCCTATTCTTGGTTAAATCCTCATAAGGTCAAATCCCTAAATTTAATTCCTTAATTACTAACATGTCCTTAATGAATTAATACCTAAGGAAATACTATTCTTAGAGGACTAATACTATAACCTCAACAATAATATTATTCTCCCTAACTTCTAATAAAATTCGATACTTAATACTACTTAAGGATCCAATTAATACTAATTGGGACAACTAATACTAAGCAACTAATTAAGAAATACTAAAGCTTAACAACTTAAAGGACTAAACCTTAAACACACACAAAACTCACGCCTAAAAATAATTAAAGGACTAAAAAGTTGCTGCCTATGCGGGGTGTTACAACCTTAGCCATGAGGCAGATATCATCCTTTGATTCAAAATCAGATGAGGATGAGGATGAGCTGATATCCTGCTTCTCCTCCTCTGCCAGCAGAGCTCTCTTATCAGCGAACCTGCGATCTCTCTTGATCCTCTTCTCTTTTCTCTCCCTTGGGGTAAGCTGAGGAAAATCATAACTGAGATGTCCTGGCTTGTTGCAAGTGAAACAAACACCATCTCCTCCTCTTCTGGAACTTGTTTCCCTTCTTCTCTCTGGAGACATGTATCTGGTCTCCTGTTCATCTGATGGTCTTCTGGCATCAGATGACTTCTGGTATCTTCTGGAAGAATCACTCTTATTCTTCTTCCAATGGGATCTATACTTCTGGAACTTGTTTGACATCTTGTCAAACTTCTTGGTCAGCAAAGCAAGTTGCTCCTTTAAGCTCATGTCCTCTGGAGTAGAGGACTTCTCTTGACTATCAGCTGCAGCAGAGAAAGCGACATTCTTTGTGGCTGATGAAGTTGGAGTCTCATCTTCTTGGTCTTCTTCTTGGATATCGAACTCATGTGCCTTCAGATGAGATAGCAGTGTATGATGACTCATCTCAGATAGATTCTTTGTCTCTTTAATTACAGTCACCTTCACTCTCCATCTTGAAGTAAGAGATCTCAAAATTTTGTTATTAATCTCTTTCTCCGAGTAATCCTTTCCTAAGGAGCTTGCCTTATTCAATATGTTTGTTAGCCTCATATCCAGCTGATCAATGGTTTCATCAGCTTTCATTTTAAATGTGTCAAAGGTATGTAGAACGGCTTGAAGCTTATTCTCTTTGATTTGATCTGTCCCTTCACACATCAAGGAGAATTTCTCCCACATCTCCTAAGCGGTTTTGCACGTCTTGATTTTCTCTATATATTCTTTGGAGAGAATTTCGATGATCTCTGTTCTGACCACTTGATCTAAGTTGAAGAGTTTCCTTTCAGCATCGTTTAATTCACTCTTCTTCTTCTCTGTCTTCCTTCTTTCGCTGATCCCAGCTTCTGGAGTCTTGCCATCACTTACTCCTTCCCAGAAAAACTTGATTGGCCCTTCCTCCAGAACATCTAGCATTCGATCATGAATCACTCCAAGGTGATTCTCCATTCTGAATTTCCAGTAATCATAATCTTCTATGGAGAACTCTGGCAACTTCCTCGTCTTGGATCCACTCTTTTTGTAGGAAGACATATCTGCAAGTGATTAGATAAAAAGCACACACACAGTTTTCTAAAAACAGATTTTCAGGTATCTGTCCAGGTGACCACCAAAGGCTTTTTCAGGCGGTGGTCTTTTGGACACACAGCTCTGATACCACTTTTTGGTCCGAAAGGCAGGTTTTAGGGAAGAATACCTTTGAACAAGTCTAAAAGGGGGGGTTTAATAGACTTGTAAGGATTCAAAAACCTTTTTCAAATTATCTTGCTTATTCAGAAAATCAGCAGACTACTTGAGGTAGTCTGAATTTGAAAGGAGTGTGCTGTGAATAGTGCGGAAATGTTTTTAATGAAAATCAGTTTTAGGTGATATGCACAAATTAAGAGCAGAAAGAAATACGACGAGACACAAGGGATTTATAGTGGTTTGGACCAACTGTCCTACATCCACTCTCCTCAATCCAACTTGGACTTGAGGGGCTCTCCACTAACTCACTTACTTACTCACTTACACAGTTCGAGAGTACTACTCTCTTACAACTTGTCAATGCTACAAACGCAATTGACTTCTTACAGCTTCTACAAAGCTTTTACAAAAAATAAGTATGAATGAGGTTTTTGAGTGCAAGTGATAATTCTGACAGAGTTTCGGCTAGCTTAATATGCGTGTAAATACGATACTGAAATTATCATTGTTACTCTAATTTATAGGGTCAAATAACTAGCCGTTATAGTGAACTAGAAATCTGAGATCCTATAATCTCGTATTCAATCAATCATTGTGATTGATTGAATCTCCATCTTGATTCCCGTCAATCTTCGCGATTTACAACTAATCAAGTTTGTCCCCTTGATTGATTGATCTTCTATTCTGGGAATCTTCCTTCTATGTCGCAAGTCAACCCTTAAAATGATTCTAAAGAATATGGGCTAAGCACAAGACCTCAGCTGATCTGTCTCCTCAGCTGGTGTATCAGTCTGCTGATACTTGGACCTCATCTGATGTGCAGGTCTGCTGGTGTGCACCTCAGCTGGTCTTCTTGACTTCGTCTGAATATGTCTTTTATCCATGGTCTTTGTCTTGTCTGCGACATGCTCTCAGCTGATCAGCTGATCTTCTGATGTCAGCTGATCTGTCTCTTCTAATATCAACTGATCTAACTCTTCTGATATCAGTTGATGTTAACTCCTCTGATGATCTGCTCTCGATACTCTAGTGTCAGCTGCTTAAATCTTCTGTCTACTAAAATTGGCTAAGTTCTCAAGGTCTCAGCCGGTCTTCTCTTCTATGATAGCTTCGGATCTTCTAGGCAGCAAGGTAGATTCCCCCTCACTCGAACCTATCTAATCCTAACTACTCATCAGCTGACTAATAGGTTCAGCTGGTCCTATTTCAAACTGATTGGTTTATTATATCATCAAAACATCTAACATAGATATCCTAACAAGAACAATGCAGAATGTTCAGTTTAGTATGATGACAGTTATGTTCCTGAACAAGAATGTAAATCAGCACACAAGGGACTTTTTAACGTGGTTCGGAGATAACCAACTTCTTCGTCCACGACCTGATTTAACAGGAAGCTATCCTCAAAGCCCTGAGGATAGGTACTTGGTTTTTACGTGCCAAGGGACACGAATAGCCAACTTCCTCTCTTAGGAACTAACCCCTGGGCGTTTTACAAGTCTCAGTCCTTCTAACCAACCAATCTCACACCCTGATTGGTTTGGTATTCTTGGTTTCCAACTAAGGATGGCCCTAGCAATACAAAGCAATGCTAAAGATTAAAGCTATCAGAACTAAGCAAATATAGAGTGAATCCTACTACAACACTAGGGAAATTTAATTACAGAGTGTTGTTCAAAATATGCTTTGAGTGGTTGGATTCTTGAGAGCTTTCACTTGGAAATTTCCCGTTAGCCTTGAATGGGTGCAAGGCTCTCCATATTTAAAGGCAAGATTCAAAATAGATTCGTTGGAGGAGATCTAACCAAATCTTTCCTATTTTAGGGTGGTTGCAGGCTAGATGTACTGTTGACCTAATCACCATGCTTAAACTGGCAATTTTGTCCCGCCGCCTGCAACTCTGAGACGCATTAAATGCAGCATTAACTGATTTACAGACTCTGTACATGCGTGTTGAAAGATCAGTGGCTCTCTGTACAAACTGCTAGTTGACGATCTGACACTTGTCCTTCCTCGTACATTCAATACTCTGAGTCTCTTGTTAATAACTCAGCCTGAATGTTTGTCTTTATAGGAGTCTTACTGACATTCTCTTTGTCTTTTTGTCCAATAGCATAAATAACCTTTTTGCTTTGGACTTACACGATTCAAGTAAACTGAACCAATGCCCAAGTCAGGTCTTATGTGCATTCAGCACAGTCTGATAGGTTATTCAGCCCAGTATGTGTAACCTTTTTCGCTTTGAACTTACATGATTCAGGTAAACTGAACCAAGGCCTAAGTCAGGTCTTATGTGCATTCAGCACAGCCTGATAGGTTATACTTACTCTTCACTGACTAAGTTCTGTCCTGAGTATGCTTAGTGTACTCAGTAGAAACATCAGTCAATGGTACTTCCGGATTGTCTTCAGGACGGATCATCAGGCTTCGTTCTTTAGCTTCAGTTCAAGCAATCTTCAGGATGGATTGCACTTCAGACTTCAGTAAATTGGGTCGACTCCAATATTCTTCAGTTTTCAACACGTTCCCCCTGAACTGAATTCTTAACCTAACTATCCAGAACTAGGCAATCCTGAACTAGACAATCCTGAACAACTGTACTTAGAAAAATTCATCAGGGGTTTTGGGATCTAATCAAAATACCTAGATTGTCCCAACAAAGATGCTCGAGAAGATGTACGCTGAGATGTGTGTCGATTTTGATATGATATGTGTTCCAAAAATCAGAGAAATTCTGGATCTTTTTCACAACCTACGGACTTTCGTCTCCGTGGTGCCTCCAGACCATAAGACGTTGAACTATTATGCCTTCCATTTCTTGCTCAAGGCACAGTTCAGCGCTAACCCTATTGGATCTCTTGTGGATGGCCTACCAATAGTTTTGTCCAATGAAGTTGCTGCTCAGATCTTTGGGCTTTCCTCCACCGGTGTTCTACCTCACACGTACAAGGAATCTGAACACTTGATCACGTTCCAGATGATGGCCAGGCAAAGTCAGAGGAACAAGACCTCCAATTTGAAGAAGAATATGCTGAGGAGAAGGTATCGATTTCTGATGGACATTGTTAACAGGGTCATTCTTGCAGAGCAGGGGAGTTTGGATGCCTTTACCACACTCCACCTATATGTGGCTCGCACCATTCTTGATGGAGCTCAAGCAGACTGGGTGAGTCTGCTGTGGTTTCGATTAGAGCAGGAGTCAAAGAGGTGTGCTTCTGAGATTGTGAACGGTCAACAGATCTACAAGCTGAAGTCCAAATGTTCAATGGCTACCAAGATTACCATAATCTTGAGACATCTGATGCCAGAGCATAAATGGAAGGGTGAGTGGATTGTTGATTACAATCACTCAAAGTTTCTCAAGGGAAGCAATCTTAAAGTCCTGGGGGATGTTGATTCAGACTCAGCAGCTGATCCAGCAGCAGCTGCTCCAGGCCCTGCTACTGAGACTAGGAAGAAGCAGAAGATGAAGGCTACTTAGCCTGCTGGAGGGGGTAAGAAGAGTAAGAAGTCCAAGAGGGACACTACCCCAGTTCAAAGGAAGTTGTCCTTTGATGTGGATAATGAGGATGATACTGCTCCTTCGAGCTGTTTGAAGAAGAAGTCTCCAGCTGCAAGACCCTCTCTGCTGGTGGATGAGTCTACTGATGAAGAAGAGGAAACAGCAAAGGAAGAATCAGCAGAGGGAACCAGCTCAGAGGAAATGCCTGCCTCTGACTCTGATGAAAAAGAGGAGGGTTCAGCAGAGGCTTCTATTGCTGAAACTGAAGTGATTCATTCTTCTGAGGAAGCAGATCCAACCGATTCACCTATCGAGGCTCAGCCAATCAGGTCAGCACAACCTACTCCCTCATCTGATCCCCCACATACACCTCACAAACCCCTTCACCTCATGAATCCCCAATATCCCACCCCTCTTCACACTCCACACCTCCAGCTGACCCTTCACCCCCACAACTCCCAGCTGACAATGAACCAGAGGAGGTAGCTGCCTCTGGTGAGCCATCAACTGACCCCACACCTCCTACCCAAGAACCCATAAACCTAGACAACCCTAACTCCCCCACTGAACTTGCCCAACAAGCCAGACTCTCCCGCCTCCATTCCAAAGGGCCCCTCGAACGCGGCATGGTCATCACTGCCCTTATTCATCTTGCCCTTTAGATTCCTGAAATAACCAATGACCCAGCCCATCAAGATCTGCTGGCTGATGGCCTCGCATGGGCTCAGGCAAGAGAAGGCCCAGCTACATTCTTCATAGAATTGCTGAAGGAGATGGGTGAAGCCACTTTCTCTACTTGGGAAGAGATACTGATGGATGCTTTGGAAGTTAAGGCTCCATCCCAGCTGACCTCTCCTGAAGGTCTTCGAAAGGTGGCTCGAGCTCTGCTGCTTATGGATGGGGTTGCGCTGGATTGCCCAGAAACAGCGGAGTCAGACTTTATTCCGCCCGCAGAGGACTTCGAAATTTGCCCAGCTGGTCAGGTGACCCCTGATATTTTAGATCAAATGAAAGTTTACTTTGATGATCATATCAGGGAAGTCAGGGCAACTCTGCTGGCGGCCAAGATTGCTGCTCCCTCACTGATTGAGAAACATGTCCATCAAGTCCTGCTAGATCACAGGAACAAGCTGAGGGAAAGCCTTGAAGATGGCCTTTATGTCACCAGAAAGGAGCTATATTTCACTCGCAAGAGGTTTGAAGAAAAGGATCAAGCATTCACTGATGATGCCAAAGCTGCTTTCTCAGATGAGTATGAGAAGATCATGTTACTTATTGGCAACCTGGAGAGAGGCATAGCTGAGTGCAAGGATGGTCAAGCAGATCTCAAAGCTGCTGTTGAGAAGATTCCCACTTCTCTTCCCTCTTCGTCTGCTTTTGATGATATCAAAAAGGGGGAAGAGAAGAACTCAGCTGACATTGCTGCCCTGCAAGCTGAGACTGCAAGTTTGAAGGCTGAGATGGCTTCGCTGAAGGCTCTGCTGGTAGACAATAATGGTATTCTATCTGCCAGGATCCAGAACGTTGAAGATTATATCAATGAGAGGAAGATAGCACAGTAGCGAACTCAAGAGCTGAGAGATCAGAAGATAGCTGAAGCTATGCAGAGGCAAGAGGAGGCTGCTGAAGCTAGGGAAAAGCAGAAGCAGATTATGAACGTTGAACTTGATGAGAAGCTGGCCAAGGAACTGCAGCTTGCTGAGAAGGAAACTCCAGAGCAGAGGAATAAGAGACATGAAATGGAGATGAATGATCAACTGGAAAGGAGATATCAGAGGAGGTTGAAGAAAGAAGGAAAGCAACCTCAGTCGAAGAAGAAGGGTGGAAAATATGTCCGTGATCCGAATGATCCTCTGGTTGATGGTCCGATCGAGATGTTTTCTAAAGATATGTAACCCGAGCAGGTTAGCCTGTGGAAGAAAATAAAGGCAAGGGCCTTTATCCAATTCTATGTGCTTAGAGGAGAAGACACAAGAGGAGAAAGGGAGAAGAATGCCGAGTTTAGAGCTTGGCTGGAGGAAAATTTCCCAATCTTCTTCAAGGCTATCTCTGAAATAATGCTCAGAGTGGACGTACAACCTGAACTGCCAAAACTGGAGTACTTTCCCACACCTATTGATGAAAGTGGTAATGTCGACTGGGTAGAGATTAGAAAAATGTGGTTGCAGATGGTTACTCGTTTTCTCTCAACCCTCCCTGATACATCCGCCTCTACTCTGAAGGCCATTGAGAAGAGGTTCCTTAACTGGATGCAGCTGCAATGGACAACAGGAAACCCTTGGTAATGTAATAGACCAGCTGAGTCAGCTGAGGGTAGGATTATTCTGATCTTCTTGTAACTCTCTTTCTGCTTAATAAAGTTTTTATCTTTCCAGACAACTTCTTGTTGTCAGCTGTTCTTTACTTTCTATCTAAGAGATCTTATCTAAAGATCTTCTTTTCTATCCTATTTGATCTTGATTTAAAATGTTTATCTTTTAAGATCAGATGAGTTGGTTTTGATATCATCAAAAAGGGGGAATTTGTTAGGATATTCTTGTTAGATGTTTTGATGATATGATAAACCAATCAGCTTGTAATAGGACCAGCTGAACCCGTTAGTCAGCTGATGAATAGCTAGGATTAGATAGGTTTTAGTAAGGGGGAATGAACCTTGCTGCCTAGAAGATCCAAGGCTATCATAGAGAAGAAGACCAGCTAAGGCTCTGAAGACTTAGCAGTTTCCAGAAGACATAAGACTTGAGCAGCTGACACTGGTTATCTGGAGTAGAACATTAGAAGAGTCAGATCAGCTGATGTCAGAAGACCAGCTGAACATGTCGCAGACAAGGCAAGGACCAAGGATTTGACTCTAGACGAAGATCCAGATATCAGCTGAGCTGCGCACCAGCAGACTAGCACATCAGCTGAGGTCCGAGTACCAGTAGACTAGCTGAGGAGACAGATAAGCTGAGGTTTTGTGCTCTTCCCAGATTCTATGGAATCACCCAAGGGTTGACTTGCGAAAAATGAGAGATTCTCAGAATAGAAGATCAATCAATCAAGGGGACAAACTTGATTGATTGGGCATCGCGAAGATTTCCGGAAATCATGAAGATGATTCAATCAATCTCGTTGATTGATTGAGTCCTAATTTATGGGATTTCAGATCTCTAGTCATTCCAACGGCTAGTTTATTTGAACCTATAAATAAGAGTTCCAGTGAAGATTCAAGTATCGATCTACACGCGTGTAAGCTTGCCAAAACTCTGTCAAAAACTTCACTCGCACTTAACCCTTTTTACATATCTATCCTTTGTAAGCTTTGTAGAAGCTGTTAGAAGTCAATAGCCATTAAAGCTTTGACTTATTGTAAGAGAGTTTGACTCTCGAAGTTTGTGAGTGAGTGAGTAAGAGAAGTTAGTGGAGAGCCCCACAATTCCAGTTGGATTGTGGAGAGTGGAGTAGGACCTTTGTCCGAACCACTATAAATTCCTGTGTCTTGTGTTCTTTATTTCCTGTTCTTTATTTGTGCACATCACTTCAAGTAAGGTTTTCTTTAAATCGTTTCCGCACACAAATACACAGCGCACAATTTTCAAAACCAGACGTTCTCTAAGCTGTCTGTTGTTTTTAAAATTATCCTAAAATTCAAAAAGGTTTTGAAACCCCTCAAGTCTATTCAACCCCCCCTTCTAGACTTGACTTAGGGTTTTCTTACTACAAAACCTGCCTTAGGGACCAACACATTGTCTTCTTGGGAGTTGGGGGCTTGGTGACTTTCTTGGTGACCAGCTTTACCCTCTTAGGGGCCTCCTTAGCTGGCTCCTCCTGAACCTTGGAAGATGAGGTCTTCCCTTTGCCTTTGGATACCCTCTTTATTTCAGTGTCCTTGAGCCTCTTGCTCGTTTCATCAGCACTCCTGAATAGGACATACTTCTGATTGAAATCAATGAGGTCAGCGGTATCAAGGTCTTCCAACGTCAGTGTTTGAAGCATCACTGACAACCCTAAGCCAAAATGAGGGTTCTTCACGAAGAAGATTTGGTCCCCCTTCCTCTCTACCTTCTTGCTCTCCAGGACTAGCTTCTGGAGAAAGTACACCTCCCAGTCCACCTGACCATTCTCCCTAACAGCGGCCATGACCCTGATCTTAGGAAGGGATATATGCTCCATCCCTTCTACAAAACCCATGATACTCTGCACCACAACTTCAAACATCAGCTTGTAGGCAGGTTTCAGCAACTTCTTGTTCATCTGGGAGAAGATCTCCTGGGGTTCGATCATATAGGTGTCCAGAAAGGCTTGCTCATCTCCAACCTTGTACACTAATGGGTCAGATAGCTTCTTCCCAGCTGTGGAGTGAGGTAGATTGAAGGTCCTCCTGATAAGGTCCCTAACCTTCACCTTCTGAGAGTAGTACTCAATCACCTCCTTGCCATCCTTCTTGGCACTCCTCCTGAATGGGATCTCAGACTCCCACTCACCATCATCTCCTTGTGCCAAGTTGACAAAGAAGGCATCCACTAGATGAGGGCAAGTCTTTGCCGGTTTGATCGAGACAAAATTAAGAAGCCCAGTGATCTTGATGGCACCATAGACTTGCATGAGTTCTGGAATGGACGATTGATGGGAGAAATCGACCATCCACTCATAAGTGACCTTGCTCTCCACATATGAAATTGCAGTGTGGAACCTCTTGGCATCCTTGGAGGACATGGTGATTGCAGAAGACGCCATTGATGAAGAGCTGGAGAGAGAAATTAGTTGCAGAGAATAATAGGGAAGAAAGAAAATATGAGTGTGTAAAATGTGCAATGTGACCAAACTTTCTTTTTATACCCTAAGGCCAGTCTTAATGTGTGGTTCAGATTCAAAACCTTTGAGATTCAACGGTGGAGATTAAAACGTTGAATTTTGCCCAAATAATGTATGTATAAAAAATCATGCCTTTTTAGTTTCAAAGGTAATAATTTGAATTCTACGGAAAACTGTTCCCACCCTCCTTTAGCATTAAATATGTGTAAGAGGATGTTTGAAATAATTACGCATTATTGCATTAAATAAAAACTGAATAATAAATGAACGACTGGGATTAGAGTTAAAAATCCGTGATTGATGTGGTGTCAGACTTTTTTAGAAGTGATGCAAGCAAGTCATGATGAAAAAAAGTTCATGATAACATACCAGTCAGTCAGATGTAGAAATCTGACTGATACCATTTATAACTGATTAGGGTGACAAGCCCTGAGTTCTGAGTCCTGAACCTAAATCATCCTGATCCTGAAGATCCTTATTTTGGTGTTTGTGCCCCCTAGAAGCCATTCAACTATCTGCAAACCCGATCCTTAGTTAATCATCCGTCCTGACCACTTGTTTAATCCTGAACTGAGATTCATACGGAATCATTTACTCCTGGATCAAGAAGTCCTAACTCTACTGACAACTCAACAAACCTGGTTTCAGGCAAAGCCTTAGTCAGGATGTCAACTCTCTGTTTGTCAGTAGGGATCCTCTCCATCCTTATATTCTTCTTCTCAATACAATCTCTTATAAAGTGATTCCTGATGTCTACATGCTTACACCTTGTGTGTAAGATTGGGTTTTGGGATATGGCAATTGCACTATTATTGTCAAAATAAATTAGGACTTCAGTAGCATCTACTTGGTAGTCTCTCAGTTGTTGCTTCAATCAAAGGATTTGGGAGCAACAACTGTCTGCCGCCATATACTCAGCCTCAGTTGTAGACGTTGTAACACTTGTTTGTTTCTTGGAAAGCCAAGAGATCAGTTTACTCCCTAGAAATTGACATGTGCATGTAGTTGATTTCCTATCAATCCTACAGCCTCCGTAATCAGCATCTGAATAACCTGTCAGTTCTAGGTTGTCATCAGAGGGATACCAAAGTCCTAAACTTACTTTACCTTTCAGGTATTTCAATATCTTTTTGGCACTCTCTAGATGACTCTTCTTTAGATCAGACTGATACTCGCACAAACTCCAACTGCATAGGTGATGTCAGGACGACTTGCAGTCAAGTACAACAACAAACCAATCAGTGCCCTATATTCAGTCTGATCTACTGAGGTCCCCTCCTTATCAGGATCCAGCTTCTCATTTGTGTTCATGGGAATACGTGAGACTTTGCTGGACTAAACTCCGAATTTCTGAATCAAATCCCTCGCATACTTGGACTGATTTTATGAAAATTCCAAAGTCAGTTTGCCTGATCTGAAGACCTAAGAAGAAGTTCATCTCTCCTATCATTGACATCTCGAACTTCCCCATCATCAGCTTTGCGAATTTCTCACAAAGCCTCAGGTTTGGTGATCCAAAAATAATGTCATCGACATAAATTTGGACTAAGAGAATGTCCTCCCCTTCAGATATTCTGAATAGGGTCCTGTCCACTGTTCCTTTCATGAACCCGTGGTCGATCAGGAACTGGGAAAGGGTAGCATACCAAGCTCTAGGAGCTTGTTTCAGGCCGTAAAGAGCTTTCTTCAGGTGATACACCTTGTCACCAACTTCGAACCCAGGAGGTTGCTCCTCATAAACCTCCTTGTTCAGAATTCCATTCAAGAAAGCACTCTTTACATGCATCTGATACACCTTGAACTTCTTAAATGTTGCATACGCCAGGAACAATCTGATTGCTTCCAACCTTGCGACCGAAGCGAAGGTCTCATCATAGTCGATTCCTTCGGTTTGAGAGTAACCCTTTGCCACCAGTCTGGCCTTGTTCCAGACTAAAACATTCTTCTCATCCCTCTTGTTCTTGAAGACTCACTTGGTGCCAATAACGTGTTGACGCCTATGTCTGTCAACTAACTCCTAAACCTGATTCCACTCAAACTGATTGAGCTCATCCTGCATAGCTATGATCCAATTAGGGTCAGCAAGATCTTTTGTGTTCTTAGGTTCCTGATCAGACAGGAAATAACAGAACATTGTGCTCTCGCCATGGAACAACCTTGTCCTAACCCCCTCATTGATATCACTAATAATATCTGCCAATGAGTGATCTGATAGTCATGTCCTCCGACTGATTGGAGCACTGGGAGCTGCTTCTGAGGTTCCCTCGCCTGATCCTGAAATGTTAATTTCTATCACAGGTAAAGAAGCGGAACGAACAAGAGTAGGGGACACTGAGTCATTCCCTGAGGTTAGTCCAATGTCAAGGACATTGTTTCCCCTTACAGAGTTAGACTCAGTATTTGTCTCAGGTTCAGAAGCATCATCACCGACAGTTCTTACCTCAGGTTGAGTCTGTTTGTCCGTCTGAGACTCAACATTCTCCGAGGCTGGGGCTTGCTTAGGTTGGCATGAGGTCCATCCTGATCGTTATCATCATCCCATCCCATGGGAGCATGCACAAGCTTGACCTTGAACTCAGAATTCTTCTTCAGGCTCAGTCTTGTCACCCTCTTGGTAACCCCCTCAGTGTTAGGACTTGGAGCCTGTTTCCTATGCGCTGATGCAATCTCATCAAACACAAAATGAGGTGTTTCCTCCACAACAAGAGTACGACAGTTGTATACCCTGAAGGCTTTGTTGACTAAGGAGTATCCTAAGAACACTCCCTCATCAGACTTGCTGTCAAAAGCTTTCAACTGGTCTTTCCCATTGATGAGAATAAAACACTTAAACCCAAAGATATGGAAATAGGAGATGCGAGGCTTCCTCTTGTTCCACGTTTCATAGGGTGTCTGAGTATGTTGTTTATTTAGTATAGATCGGTTATGAGTGTAGCAAGCAGTATTGATTGCCTCAGCCCTACTTCTTGGGCAGTCCTGACTCAGCCAAAATGATCCTGGTAGCTTCCTTCAAGGTCTGATTCCTTCTTTTAGCTACTCCGTTCTGCCGTGGAGTCCTTGCTGTAAAAGTCTCTTGAGCAATACCAAGGCCAGTACAAAAATCAGTTATATATGAGTTAATAAACTCATTTCCCCGATCTGATCTGATCCTGACGATGCTCTGACCCTGTTCAGTACTCAACCTCTTGAGTAACTCTGGAAGCTTGACCAGAGTCTCCTTCTTGTTCAGCAAGAAAATAACCCATGTGTACCTGGAATAATCATCAATAACAACAAGGGAATATTTCCTACCGTTCATGCTGATAGGAGTGATTAGACCAATGTGATCCATGTGCATGAGCTGAAGCACTCTGTCAGTTGAGAAGACGTCTTTCTCCTTGAATGAATCTTTGGTTTGCTTGCCTTCTTGACATGCTCCACACACGTGGTCTATGCTAAAAGCTTCATTGGGTAGACCCTCTACAAGAGAAAATCAAGAGATTTTGTTAATAATCTTGAAGTTTAAGTGACTAAGGCGCTTATGCCAAAGCCAACTGAGCTCAGATGAGCTCTTAGCGACCAAACAAGTTTCAGGAGAGCTGCTCTGAAAGTCAGCAAAATAAATGTTGCCTCTCTTGACACCTGTAATAAGAACCTGCAGTGTAGATTTGTCTTTCACAAAGTATATATTCGAGGTAAATTCTACACTAAATCCGCTATCACAAAATTGACTAACAGATAACAGGTTAGCCTAAGACCCTCAACATAGGATACATTAGACATACGAACAGAACCAGCAACAAGAGTACAAAACCCTCTGGTGAAACCCTTAGAGTTGTCACCAAAGTAACCTGCGGGCCGTCTTCTGCAACATAGTCCTGAAGGAGATCACGAAATCCGGTCATGTGCCTGGAATAGCCTAAATCCAGGTACCAGTCCTTCTTCTGATCATCCATCCTCTTCTTACCGGAATCAGGCCTCAGGTACCCATCTCGTATTGGGTCCTATTGAGTCAGCCATACCCTTCAGGATCCATATCTGTTTAACAACTCTGATGGCATCAGAGGTGTAAACTTGTCTCCCTGAAACATCAACATACACCATTTTCTTCTTCCATGGTGCCTTGGAAGTTGATAGTGTATGGGTGTCATCCTGAGGTTCAGGAGCCTTAGTTTTCTACTTGGGGGTAGGCATCCTGTTCCTCTTTGGCTTGGGTGCAATGGGCTGAGTGTTGTCCTGGGTAGGAGCAGCTCGATCCTGACCTCTTGGCACACGAGGTCTGGATTGAGTATTTTTGGAATCGGGGTTCCGTTGTCCTTCAGGAACCACCCGATCAGTCCTTCTCCTTTCAGGATTAGGATTTTCCTGATGGGTCCTGCGCCCTGCCTGAGGCTTCTGGACCTCAGTATCCCTTGGCTTCACCTGAGGCTTCCTCCGGCCTGAATTCCCTCAACCTTGAGTATTTTGAGGCTGAGCTTGAGAAGTACTCGGAGAGGAGTTCCTTGGGACCTGAGTGCTCCTGGGCTGAGCCTTGGGCTTCTCTTGGTCTGTTTTCCTCGATTCCTAGTGAGGAACCTTGGTCTTTCCCTTAGGTTTTGGCCCTGATCCCTCAACCTTTTATCTGGCAGGTTCTGCGGACGGTTTCTCCTTCCCTGAGTCGTTATCCTGGCGGGCAATACCCTTGCCTTTGCCGTCAGTTTGGGCAGGGACAAACACTTTCTTAGAGTTGCTTCTGAAGCAACTCTTTTCTTCTTGCCCTTAGGGTTCTTTGAGTCATAACCCAACCCTACTTTGTCACCGTCAGTATGCTGGGAGATAACTCATCAACCACTAGGGCTGACTTATGTAACTTCTCAAGCTTTTCTTTCAGGTGCTCATTGTCCTTTTTTAGGGACTCAATTTCAGTGGTGTACTGAAGCACCAGCTGTTGGTCAGCAATCTCCCTTGCAATCTGCTCTAGACTAAGAGTAGCATGCTAATCCCTAAGGCGAATATACTACTCAGCATCGAGCATCTCACGCAGGTATATTTGCTCAATCTCTAACTATTCCTGAATAAGGAACTCAGCAATATCACGAGTCTCAATGAGTGAGGTAACGACAGCTTTCAGTCGTTCAACCTCAAGAGGAGCTTCATCATTCCCATTACAGGCGTGAAGGAGCTCTTCCTGAAAGCGTACTAGTCTTAGAGCCTCCTCAGTATCCCTCACTCTTAGAGTCTCAATGTGACGATCGTTCTCACTACTCAGTTCTGCATTCACATCCACTGTGTGAGTATGAGTCTCTTGTAGCCTCGAAAAATCAACCATCAATTGCTCTAAGGCGAGCTGAAGGTCGAGATCTCTAGTTGAGTCTGAGCTAAGCTCAGGTGCGTGATCAGGAGAAGAGGCAGAAGAACATACCTCATCATCTACCATCAGGAAGAGGTCATCATACTCCTCGTCGGAGAAGAGTTCAGGGGATCAGCATCCTGGGCCATCAGAATTTGAGGAATCCTCAGCAAGCATAGCTCTCCGATCAGAAGCCCTGAGGTCTCTCTTCGCTCTCCGATCCTCTCTCTCTCGAGCACTGAGATCTGGGCAGTCATACTGATAATGCCCAGTCTTCTTGCAGTGATAGCACTGATCTGCATCACTGGCAACAGACTTGTCAGTATAAGGATTGCCATCAGAGTCCCTCCTGCTCCCTGAGGATCTCTCTTGCTTGGTGCTGGATCTTCTAGGCTCTGGATCATCTCTCCTTCTGGAGCTCTTCTCATCTCGTAGTCTCTCAGGCTCATCACGGTCCCTCCTGGAATTAGTACCCCTCATCTCTTCCCTCCGAGGGCTTAATCTCCTTGGGCTAGAATATCTTTTGTCCCTGGAATCAGTATAAAATTTCTTATACCTGCCAAATTGTGAGTTGAGCTTCTCAAACCTCCTGGCCTTCAGGCTGTACTCCAGGGCAAGCTCATCTTGCCTCATCTGCTTCAGGGACTTAGAACCAGATCCAGCCTCAGGCTCAGGGGTGGCCTTAAGAGCTAGACTCTTCCCTTTCTCAAGTGTCCTCGCCTCAGTCACATCCTCACTAACCTCACCCTTCTTCTTCCTCGTATCGAGGTTGAATTCTAGAGCCTTTAACTCTGAGAAGAGGTAAGTGTGAGAGACGTTCGTGAGGTCCTGAGTGTTCTTCAGCAGGATCACTCTTGTATCCCATCTTTCAGGGAGACAATTCAGGATTTTCGAGGACACCTCCCTCTTGGGAAACCCCTTCCCAGGGGTTTCCAGCTCGTTCATCATCTTGATGAAACGAGACTCCATATGATCAATGGACTCCCCATCCAGCATCCTGAAGGCTTCAAACTTCCTAATCGTCAGGTCTCTCTTGTTCTTCTTGTTCTTATTCGATCCTTCACTCATCTCTGCCAAAGTATCCGAGATCTATTTAGCAGTGTTAAGATGCATCAGCCTTACTGAATCCTCATAAGGAGCAGTGTGGAGTATAATGTTCTTAGCAACATTATCTAGTCTGATTTGCTTAATATGGTCAGATGTAAGCGCGGACCTCTCCACAGGCTCTTCTCACGCCTGAAGAACTGACACTCCTCCCATCACGGGCCAGGTGACTGATCAATTGGTCATGAATGTGATTGGTCCTCTCTCGATCACCCTGTACCTCTGATCATGGGTCTAATGAAGATAGGCAAGAACCCTGACCTTCCAGTAGTCATAATTAGTAGCAGAGAACACAGGAAGATTGCCTTCAAGGTGCTTAGAAGATTCCATGATATGCAAGTTTTCAGGAACATATCTAGTTCAGACGACCACCAAAAGTTTCTCCTCAGAAACTGTTGCTACTCAAAGTCAGTGATCTTTTGAACCACTGGTCTGATACCACTTGTTGGTCCTGAAATGAGTAAATTAGTGTATGGGGGAATACATTGATGTCAGATTTTCCCAAAATTTCTCAGGAAAATCCTCTGACAGATTTAGTTAGGAAGATCCTGATGTGCTCACTTAAACTGATGGTCCACAGGGGCAGCAGGGACAGATCAATAAGGAACCAAATAGGCTAAAACTGAGTGAAGTGCTTTCAGAGGCTCAGTAGAGATAACCTACCTACTGACCGCTTTGACAAGCCAGTCAGTTTGATAGCTATCTCAGTAAGCTAGTGTACGTGAGGAAAGTGAGCCCTTAAGTTTTTCTACTCGTTTTTAGTTTCTAAAAACCTTTCTCAATATTGCTTAGGAAATTGTGATTAAGGCAGGTGCATAAGTTTAAGTATCAGGAGAATTGGTTCCTCCTGATGGTTTTAAAACTGGTGCGAGTATTTTCAGTTTATAAATGATGACAATATGATCCTGAATAGATAAGTAAATCAGCACATAGTGGACATTTTTAATGTGGTTCGAAGATAACCAACTCCTACGTCCACAACCTAATTGAACAGGAAGCTACCCTCTACCACTGAGGATAGGTACTTGTTTTTAACATGCCAAGGTGCACGAGTAGCCTTCTTCCTCTCTTAGGAATTGACCCCTGGGTATTTTACAAGTCCCAGTCCTTCTAACCAACCTTCTCACAAACTGAGGGGTTTGGTGTTCTAGTTTACAACTAGGGTGTGTTAATCCTTCTAACAAAATAATTCTAAGGATAGGATTAACACTCTAAGCAATATACAGATGAGATTCCTACTACAACACTAGGGAAATTTAAAACTTCAAAGTGTTGCTTTGAATTTTCTTAGAGTGCTTGGAATCTTGGATATTTTGTGCTTGGAAATTTCCCGTAACCTTGGATGGTTGCAAGGTCATCTGTATTTACAGGGAGATTTGAAAAGATCCGTTGGAGAAGATCTTTTCAAATCTACCTATATTTTTTGTTGTCCTTGATTGACATTATCCGTACTAAGTACAGTAATTCTCTGATCCGCCGCCTGCATCTCTGAGGAGCATTAAATGATGTGCAGTCTCTGTACTTACGTTTCACCTCCTTACTGGTCGTTTCTCCAACGGCTAGTTTATCAATATTGACGTTGTGAATCCTTGTACATTTATAACTCTGAGTTCTTTGTTCTTTACTCAGAATAAATGTTATCTTTATTACGGAGATATTGACATTCCATTTGTCCTCAGACTCCATTGCATGTGTAACCTTGCCTTGTCAAGACTTACAAGTATCAGTTAGACTGATACTATGCCCAAGTCAGGACTTATAAGTGTCAGAAGTGACACTCAGCCTGATCAAGGTTACACTTGTCCTTCACTAATAGAGTCCAATCCTAAGTATGCTTAGGGTACTCAGTATGGACATCATTAATGGTTGTCTTCAGGATGGCTCCACAGCTTGAGGACTCTTTTCAGGTTTCTCAGGTTCAGCTTTAGGTCGATCATCTTCAGGATGATCTTTGACCCTCAGGGTTGGATAATACTTCTGACTTCAGATCTTTGGGACCTCTCCATCAATCTTTAGTCCTCAGTACGTTCCCCCTGAACTGAATCTCTGTAATTAGAAAATATCTATTCTAACCTGACTATCCTGAAACTAACATCCTGATGAACTATACTTAGGTAAATTCATCAAGGAGTTTTGAGATCTAAGCAAAACACTAAGATTGTCCCTGCAATAGGTTGGATTAATTTGATTAATTCACTTATGAATTATGCTTATTTGAGGATTAATTGTGAATAGCATTGGTATGAATAGTGAATGGCATGAATATTTCCTCGATTTTTAGACTAAGACCCCATTGTTCATACTTAGCTTGTGAATGTGCACTAGATTAATGATATACTTGAGTTCATTACTACTCTCTTGTTCATACTTTGCATTTTATAGGCCATGTCTAGAAGAGGAAAAGAAAGAGCTTCTAGTTCAAAGGCGAGTAATGGTTTGAACGACACTAAATTGGAGGAAGAGTGTTTAGAAAAATGTGGAGAAAAACCCTCAAACCATGGGCTATTTTTCGAGGACAAAGTGAAATATTTCAAAGCCTTCGAGAATGTGAGCAACCTCGAATTTTGTACGGGGAGATACTTCCACAAGGAGTTGTTGGGAGAAATCCTAGCAGTCCCTGCCTTGGAGGCGAGCTGCGCTCAAGTCCACTCGTTCGCTCGATTAAAGGCATAGTTGCGTGCCGCCCGTGGCGCTGAAGCTAGACATTGAGTTTAAAGGAATTGATTGTACTACTCATACCAACAAGGTTCATCTTCTTTTCTGGTGCCCATTGTGAAAGAACTCTAAAGTTAAGCGTGCTTGGCTTGGAGCAATTTCATGATGGGTGACCCCCTGAGAAGTTCTCAGGGTGTGTGCAAGTGAGGACATAAGCACGCTAGAAAGGACCCGTGTTGGTTTGCGAGGATAGTACATCAGCTCTACTCAGCGCTACCGATCCTACAGGAGTCGATAGTGTTGTACAATTTCGGAGAAAATGTGGAAGAATTGTTCGCTAATATCGATTGGAGAGGTTTTTTTGACATTCAACACTTCCACTCATTTGATGATTTGAACATCGAGTTCCTAAGCACACTCCGAGTCATGAAAGATGATGGAGTACCCTTCAAGGCTAAATTTTGGATCAACAATAAAGATTATAGCTTGATCACCAACCAAATCAACCAATTTTTTGGTTGTGAGGAGAACATTGATAGGCGTAATTTCTACGCTTGGGAGAGATTTGTGAGAGCTCAAGAAGTGTGGAACATGATTAGCAAGGAGGAAAGTGAGTACATTGTCCAACATTCAAGAGCTTTTCTTATTGCCAATCGATATTGGCTTATATGCATAAAGTGCTAGCAAATTCTATTTTTGCTAGACTCGAGTGTAGTAGAGTGAGAAGTGAAGAGCTATACATCTTGAACTCGATGTTGATCTCTAAAAAGGCTGATTTCGGGGCATATCTCCTCAAGAACCTTGCTCAACAAGTTTCTAAGGCCAATTGTTCTTATGGTGGATTGATAGCTTTAATTGCTCAAAGGGTGAGTTGGTCGCCGGAAAGAGAGGGTGCAACGGGTGAGGTTGTTAGCATGGGCTACATGGTGAAGACGAGAGTGTTTAAGAAGAAGATGAACATTCTTTTTTACGTTGGGAAAAATGCCAAGGACCTCTTTCCTCTCCTTGAGTATGACTTGATTACGGTGAAGAAAGTGGAGAATTGGAAGCTTGACTCTCCCGAGCACCTTAGAGTGAAAGAGCAATTCAGTTGCATGTCGAACAAAAGAGCGAGGGGTGAATCAAGTTCACAAGCACACGACGAGGCACAAGAAGAACAAGAGCAAGAGGAGAATTAGTTTGAGCAAGAAGGGGCTAATGTGTTTGGTGGTCTAAGCTTCAATGAGTGGGGTCATGAGGTCCAATCCTTGAGGATTGATGTCAACGAGCTTAAGAGTGACTACTCACATCTTCGTGCGGATGTGAACAATATGAGAGATGACTTTCGTACTCTTAGATCGGATGTGACTTCTATTCGATCGGATGTGACATCCATTGGCACCAATATCGAGGAGATTATTGAAGCTCAAAGGGCTATGATGGCTTGGCATGTAGGGGAACGACATTTCACTCATCTGAGTTATCCTCCTCCATGAAGTGTACTAACTTCATGAGGATGGGTAATGCTTTCTACTCCCTTATCTTGCTTCCTTATCCTTATTTCTAGTTATTCATTTGAGATGTTATTGGTATTGTATTGATATTGTGGGATTTTAGGTTGTTTGTTTGCTTTAGTTGCTTTATTTGTGATGAATTGTCTTGGATTTCTTGATGATGCTTTTAGTAATTTATTTTGATTGTGTGCATTGCATGATCTTTTCTCCACTTTGCTAAACTTTTTAGACCCATGGTCCTAAAAAGTTTGGGGGGGTGTGTTCGTTTTGCAAATCTCATTGCAATGCCATGTTTAGGATGATTATAGTATCTCTTTTATGTTTTGAGATCATATGCCTAGTAGAATGACTTGTTTTGCTTGTTGATTTTAGCCATATTGTTGCTAGTTTAGAGCAATGGATGCATGAGATAATCTAATTGTTGTGTGGATGCTGTTGAAAGTTCATGTTAGATGTAGTGGATGTATGATTTGATTCATGTCTTTTTTAGAGTGCTATTAATTCTATGATTCTTGATACTTTGATGATTTGAGCATTTTGAAATGATATGTGTCTAGATCAACTTTAACCCGTGAGGTTTGAGCCATTTATGCCCGTTTCAATCGTGAACGGATTTTGATGTGAGTTCCACACATGTGCATTATAATCTAGAACTTGGCTTTGGTCTTATTCAGGGCTACATTAGATGAAGAGTTCACATGATATGATTTGAGGCCATTTTTTTTATCTATATTGAGTCACTTAGCCTCCACAAGCCTACGAATAATATTATGATCCATTGTTTACCATTTTTGAGCCTGTAGACCTTTCCTTTGGCTAACCACACTTTTAGTCATTAATGTTTCCTTTTTGGAACTCTCTTGTCCTCATGATTAGTAGAGTGAAAAGAAGGAAGGAAGATTGGTGATATGATGAAGAATATGGTGGCTAAAGTGGAAAGAAATTCTATGCATGAATTGATGTGAAAATAAGGTTCAAGAGCAAGTGCTAGCAAAGCCTAAAGAAAGGTTGATTTCAAAGTGTTGTGAGTATGATCACAATGTGCTAAAAAGGGAAGCAAAATTGTTTGAGAAGTGTGATTTAGAAAGAGCATGAAGATTAGAGTTGTTAATTGCATGAAGAGGTTAATGTTCTCTATGATGATTCCTTCTTGCTTTACTAATCATACTTAGTCACTTTGTGCATATATATCCTTCCCTACCAAAGAGCCAACACTACAACCTTGAGAAAATCCTCATTGATGTGTGAACGATTTGTCATTTCAAGTGGTGGAGAACTTAGACTTAAGCCAAACTTATGGTAGTATATATATGTGGTGTGATGATTGAGAGAACCTCAAACACTAGAGAGATGAGCTGAACACTTCTTTGTGGGGATCTTGACTCATTGATTTGATATATTGTTCATTGATTCTTAGTTGATGGTGATTAGATGATGTCTCATTTCTAGACTTGCATGATATTAGGTTATATGTCCATGGCATTTGATATTGTGCTTGATGCTTCATTGATACAATTAGTCCCCTACCTTATCGCTTTGTTGCTCAAGACCGAGCAACAATCCAGTTTGGGGGTATGATTAGGGTCATAATTGCATCAGTTTGCTTCCATTTCTATATGGTTTTGATGATTTTATGTTCATATTTGACCCTAATATGCCATACTTTGTGCATTTGACCACTTGTTCGCTAGAAAGTTGTGTTTATATGTGAAAACAATCAAAAGGGTGAAGAGACGAGCAAGTTCAATAAATTTCAGATTTTCTAAGGTGATGCAAATGGTGCAAATGATATACCATGTTAAAGATCTTGAAGAAAGGGTCGCAACGCAAAATGAATCGAGTGAATCGGAGCTCTAGAACTCAAGATATGAAGAAAATGAGGAAGTCGAAGATCGGACGGCACGGAACACCTCATGTCGCGCGCCCAGCATTCTACACTCGCGCGTCCAGCTGATGCACCTCGCGCATCCAGTCTCAGCCTCGAGCGCCTAACTCGTACGCGCGCAGCCGCGCAATCAGCAAGTCGCGCATGCACCTGCATTGAGTCGCGCACCTAGTGCAAAATCTGGATTTCAGGGCGCAGTTTAGTCTTTTGCGCGTTTTAATGAAGGGCATTTTGGTACATGTATGGGGAGTACTATATATACTTGAAGCTCAGATTTCCAATGATAATTCCACACACTTTCATTCATTTTTCTTAGATTCTTAATTAGATTATGGAGTTAAGAGAAGTTACAAAGTGGGTTTCTTTGATTTTCTCAATCTTCAATTACTTTTAATCCATCCGTTGGATCGTCGATCCATTTGTTGATTTAGCTTAATCATGATTAGAGCTACGTTTCTATGGTTTGGTTTTGCATTTCAAGTTCTGGATCGAGAGTTTGGATTCCAAGGTTGTTGATAGCCATTTAAATTCTCTTGTTTCTACGGTTTGGTTTTGTTATCATGATGATGTTAGATAGTTTAATTATTGCTTTGATGATTCAATTAGCCATGGGCTAATTTCTTAATTCATTGGTGTATGAATCCTATGTAGTAGTTTGGTGATTCTATTGATCCTATGATTGATTTGTGATATTGAATGATTTATTCTCTCAATTGATGTTATGAATGAATGTTTAGCATTGCCAATTGAATGTTTGGAACCTTAGTGAATTAGCAAGACATGAGAATTGAGCTTTTCATGAATGTTCTTAATTGAAGGTTGTGCATGCTAGGTGTTTGATGAAATTCCCTTAGGATAATGAGAATTTCCTATGAGATTAGTCACCACAATTAGGGTGTTAAGTGTCATTAGGGAGACCTAAGCATATTAACAAGGTTATTGCTTAATTGATCATTCTATTGAACTTGCATTATTAGGAGAGATAGGCACCAAATGAATCATTGGAGGATTACACTAATTCATGTCTCCACTCTTGCTCACTTTGATAAAAGGTGATAGGTAGTCTTTACTATTTTGTCAAGATTAGTAGATAAATAATCAATCCTTTTATTGCTTTCTTATGTTCAATTCTTAAACAACAATCTTACTTTACATTGCCCTGTTTCCTTGTGTTTGATATTATTACTTGGTCAACTTGCCTAGTCTACAACTACCACGTACACTTGCATGAGACACGATATTGGCAAACACTCTGCTTCACAAGCATTGAGGGTGGTCGTCGCTACTGTTGAGGGTGTTTGGGGTTGTGGCTGTTGTTCGACAGAGGGAAAATTGATCTATTATGGTTGAATTGTGCTGGTTTGGCGAGATGGAAGGGGCCAAATGGACATCAGGAACAGGCGGTGTGTTGGGCGGCTGCCGTGCGGTGGTGGTTTATCGGCGGTTGAATTGGCGTTTCAGTTTAATTGCGAACTCATGTGCCCAAAAAGTAATTTGGGATTTAACAACCAAAATTTTTCATGAAATTGACAATGCAGCCCTTTTATGTATCGTTCACTAACTGCTTCTGTGTTTTGGGAGTATCAATCTGTTGAAGGAAGTGAGCAAACTTTGTTGAATAGGCATTGAGTGTGTGCTTGGGGGTATAGTGTGGGTGTTTTTGAAAGATATTAAAAATGATGAAAACATAAATTACAAAACATATACAACGGAAGACTTAAACACACATACGCTTGCAAGGAGATATAAAAAATTTCACATATTATACAATGTATAATTTGTCGGCAGTTGAATTAGCATTCCAGTTTAATTGTGAACTCATGTGCGCAAAAAAGGAATTCGGGATTTAATAATCGAATTTTATCATGAAATTGACACTGCAACCCTTGTATGTATCGTGTCACTAACTGCTTCAGGGTTTTGTGAGTATCAATCTGTTGATGAAGGTGAGCAAACTCTGTTGAATAGGCATTAAGTGTGTGCTTGGGGGTATAGTGTGGGTGTTTTTGAAAAATGTTAAAATAATGGAAACATATATAAATGACAACATATACACAACAGAAGACTTAAACACACATACGCTTGTAAGGAGATATCAATATTTTTCACAAAATATACAATGTATCACTGTTTTCAAAACTGGATCGAACCGGCCGGTTCCCGGTTCAGTTGAACCGAGAACCGGTCACGGAACCGGTCCGGTTACACCCAAAAACCATTTTTACGGTGAACCGGTCAAACCCGGTCAAAACCGCTCAAAACCGGTCAGAATCGACTGTATTTTTAAAAATATATTAATATTTATTTTTTTTACTTATTTTTATTTGTCTTCTTAATTCTAATCAAACCAAAAGTCAAAACCTTAATTTCCACAAAAAAAATATTCTTAACTGTTGCAGAACTAAAAAGAAATTAAAGAAAACCTACTTTGATTGAGTTATTTTGTATCTTTTATATTTTGTATTGTTATTTTATAACTCTATTGTAATTATTTAATTTTATAAGTGAATATTCTTTTTATTTAACAAAGAAAATATTAAAAATTAAGTATAAATTATTTTAACGGTTGAACCGTGAACCGATGCCTTATTCTGTTTGATCACCGGTCCGGTTATGAAAATACTGCGATGTATAATATGTGACTCCTCATGTCGAAAAATGTTCATTATAACGAAGTACTGACACAAGACAAGGTTTACAAGAGAAACAAAAAAAGACAAGGCCACGTAAGATAAAAAAAGATTCACATACGGAATCTTATACTCCCCCCGTCCCTAACCAATTTGTACACTTTCTATTTTAGAGTGTTCCAAATCAATTTGCACACTACTTAAAAGGAAAACATCAATTTGCGCACACACTCACAAAACTTTCCACACATTTACCCCTATACCACTACTTTATTTAAAAAATACATTTTTCTTAAACCATGTGCCATTCCAGGGGTGCAAACAGAATGCTAATGCAAAAATGAATATTGCTCTAAGTGCCTAGATACTTATCACAACATTCTAGTGGAGGAACATAACCGCCTAGATCCTAAATAGACGACCTACTCGATAGTTTCTAGATACTATATTCCACACTCTAAAATGTCTGGTGCCTTCTCTATTTATAGATGTAAAATTCAACATCCACACACCTCTAGCGATCGAGATTTTAGCCTTGCAAAAGTAACTCCTCTAACTTCCCTCCATGATGTAACTTCCATGTTAGTGGGGTAATTGTCAACTCAAATATTAACCACCCGAAATCTAGGAATATTTTAGAACTCCTCATGTCTTCAACTTCTATACCTAGGCAAATATCACAACATAAGATTATCATGATTTTAAGTTAGTCGAAAGGTAAAATTCTGATGTTGCAAGAAATATTGGAAATACAAGTCACAACATTATGTCAACATTAACAATCTCCTTCAATTTGGCCTTTCTACTACAACAAAAACTGATGTTGAAGCAGGGTGGAGTTAGACCAATAAAATAAGGAAATATAGACAATAAATTAATAGATAAAAATAAACAAGATGGCATACAGACATAAAGCACACACAAGGTGCTTATGCACAAAAAATGCTATCAACTTAAACAAAAACACAAATAAACACATATAACAAGGAACAATAGTATACGAACATAAAGCACACACAAGGTGCTTATGGACCAAAAAGAACTATCAATCCAATCACAATAATATGGCAACAAAGCCAATAGTAAGACAACAAAGCCTAAAAATGTGTTTAGCAAACAAACAAAAATAAAGTCTAAACTTCTAAGAGTTTTAGATTTAAACTAATACAACCATTAAAAGAAATAACATAAATAAATTAAGTTTTAACACAAGGGAGAAATTGAGAAATAAAGTAGGGAAGTAAGGGCTGTAAGGTAACAGCTGCATCTTCAGTAATCATACACAACTCCCCTATACTTTAAGAATCTCCCCCTCAATATCAGCTCAAATGATCAGGCATTCTCAGGAACATCTTCCTGAATAACATTATCAGTTGTAGGTACATTTGGAACTGTGTTGGTCCCAAAGGCAGTTTTAGAATAAAGAAACATTGATTCAAGTCTAGAAGGGGGGGTTGAATATACTTGAAAGGTTTCAAAACTTTTTCGATTTAAGCCTGTTTATAAAATCAGCAGACAACCTTAAAGTGGTCTGGTTTTAAATAAAGTGCGCTGTGAAATCTGTGCGGAAACCTTTTTAACGAAAACCTTTTTAGTGAGATATGTGCACAGGTAAGAGCAGAAAGGTAAGAACACGAGACACAGAAATTTATAGTGGTTCGGACAAAAGGTCCTACTCCACTCTCCACAATCCAACTGGACTTGTGGGGCTCTCCGCTAACTTCTCTCTGACTCACTCACAAACTTTGAGAGTACTACTCCCTACAGATGTCTATGCTTAATAGCAGTCGACTTCTAACAGCTTCTACAAAGCTTACAAAAGATTAATATGAAAGAATGGTGTTGAGTACGAGTGAAGATTTTGACAGAGTTTCGGAAAGCTTGAACGCGTGTAGATTAATAATGGAAATCTTCACTGGTGCTCTTATTTATAGGTTCAAATCAACTAGCCGTTGGGATTGACTAGAGATCTGAAATCCCATAAATTAGGAATCAATCAATCATCCGGATTGATTGAATCTTCTTCATGATTCCCGGAAATCTTCTTGTTGCCCAATCAATCAAGTTTGTCCCCTTGATTGATTGATCTTATATTCTGGGAATCTCCTCGTTTGTCGCAAGTCAACCCTAGCGTGATTCCGTAGAATCTGGGTGGAGCACATGACTCCAGCTGATCTGTCTCCTCAGTTGGTGTATCGGTCTGCTGATACTTGGACCTCAGCTGATGTGCTGGTCTGCTGATGTGCACCTCAGCTGATGTCTTGGACTTTGTCTGGAAGAGGTCCTTGGTCCTCATCTTGTCTGCGACGTGCTCAGCTGATCTTCTGAAATCAGCTGATCTGACTCCTCTGATGTTCTGCTCCAGATATTCCTGTGTCAGCTGCTCAGCTCTTCTGTCTTCTGGAATCTGCTAAGTCCTCAAAGCCTTAGTTGATCTTCCTTCTCTATGAATGTCTTGGATCTTCTAGGTAGCAAGGTTTGTTCCCCCTTACATAAACCTATCTAATCCTAAACTATTCAACAGCTGACTAACAGGTTCAGCTGGTCCTATTACAAGCTGATTGGTTTATCATATCATCACAACATCTAACAAGAATATCCTAACAAACTGGGTCTACATCACTTGAATTTGGAGCAATATGTTCAGAAACATATGTGGTAGCCATCTCTACAACACTTTTTCCAACATTTGTAACAACATCTATGATAGTATTTATAACAACATTAATGACAGCATCAACTACAACACTCTCTACTCCTGGATCTTCTGAATCAACTTCCATTTCCTCTAACCTAACTCCCCTTGAACCTCTTGCATCTGGATCAACATCAGGACTCACTCCCCTTGTTGGAGTAGAAAGCAAGTCCTTTCAAAACTTCTTCCTGATTTTAAAGTCCTCCACATTGGCAAGAAAATTATTAATTGTGCTCTACAAAGAAGAAATTTGAGTGTTTATATTATCAGAGGTTAGTTGGTTAAAGTTTACTGATCCTCCAGGTGAAATGTTGGCATTAAAGCTACCAACATTCCTAGCAACATTTCAAACAGGAGATTGTACAGTAGCTTGTTGTGAAGATTGTCCACGTTCATTTCCAGGCAAGGGCAAATCAATAACTCTTGGTCCCATCAATAAAGTGTTTGAAATTCTGAAACTTGATTGTCCTCCAAAATTTGTGAGACCAAGCACGGATATGGCAATAAACCTTTCCCAGAAATTTCTCCATTGTAACTCATCATGTTGCGAAAAATGTTTTGACCCAAATCAAATTGATTCAAACTTATCTTGTATAGTAAAACAACTTGTTCCTTGGTAAGAATGATAGTGTTGGTGGAAGGTAACCAATTATAAACAACCAACTTATGCAACACAAAGAATAAGCTAGTTATCTTTGAAGCATTCAATCTATTTACACATTTCTTCATGTTGGTCCCTTAAACACGTTTTAAGGAAGAAGACGTTTACAAGTCTAGAAGAGGGGTTGAATAGACTTGCAATGGCACTTCAAAACTTTTCATTTTGGGCTTTTGCAAAATTAGCAGACTTCCAAAAAGGTCGTCTAAAATTGAAAGCAACAGAAACCTGTTGTGTGCGCTTATGATTTATAAGTGCGAAAACAATTTTCTGAAAATATTTTTAATAAGATTGTGCACAAGTAAATAAAACAAAAGTAAATAGCAAGGATACGAGAATTATAGTGGTTCGGATAATTATCCTACA
>JAPKLY010002029.1:0-30474 GCA_026898435.1 Prunella vulgaris | reverse complement strand
ACTATTGCAGGGATAATGGTATTCAGCATGAGACATCAGCTGCCAGAACACCTCAGCAGAATGGGTTAGCTGAGAGGAGGAACAGAACCCTCAAGGAGGCAGCAAGGACTATGTTAGCTGAATATCAGACTCCTCAAAGGTTTTGGGCAGAAGCCATCAATACTGCATGCTTCATCCAAAATAGGTGTCTACCAGTCAAGAGACATGGGAAGACTCCTTATGAAATGTACAAAGGTAAAACTCCTAACCTTTCCTCTGTCCATACTTTTGGGTGTAGGTGTTTCATCCATGACAATGGAAAGACTAAGTTAAAGACTTTTGATGCTAAGGTTGCTGAAGGAATATTCTTAGGATATTCTGGAAGTAGCAAAGCCTATAGAGTCTTTAATAAAGTCTCTCTCTGTGTGGAGGAGATACCCCATGTTGTATTTGATGAATCTATTCATGAGTACAGCATGGAGAAGCTAGTAGAAGAGGTGGATCAGCTGAAACGGTCAGACAAGCCAGATCTGATTAAGGTAGTGGTACCTAGGATAGAATCAGATTCAGATTCAGATGATGAGCCCAAATCAGCTGATAAGCCCTCATCAGCAGAAGATGATGGCATATTGACTCCTGACACTAACCAAGGGGGAATATCAGACAAGACCCAAGAGGAGCAGACTATGGCACCTCAAAGGGGCAAGAAGAAGGTGTCTGACTTCCCAGCTGAACAGATTCTAGGAGATCCAAGTGTAGGTGTTCAGACCAGAAGAAAGCTAAACTTGAGTGCTCAATTCAGCTGTTATGTGTCTCTGATAGAACCCAAGAATATCCATGAAGCTCTTGAAGATCCAAACTGGATTGTAGCTATGCAAGAGGAGCTAAACCAGTTTGCAAGACAAGAAGTTTGGACTCTAGTTGAGAGGCCCAAACATCAGAAGGTCATAGGCACTAAGTGGGTCTTTAAGAACAAAAAGGATGAAAATGATGTGGTGGTAAGAAACAAGGCAAGGCTAGTAGCTCAGGGGTATTCATAGTCAGAGGGGATTGACTATGATGAGACATTTACTCCTGTTGCAAGACTAGAAGCCATCCGATTGTTTCTTGCCTATGTTGTTTTCAAAGGGTTCAAGGTGTATCAGATGGATGTCAAGTCAGCTTTTCTGAATGGAATCCTGGCAGAAGAGGTCTATGTGGAACAGCCACCAGGATTTGAGATTGGGAACAAGGTTTATAGGTTGCAGAAGGCTTTATATGGACTAAAGCAGACACCTAGAGCTTGGTATGATACTCTATCACAGTTCCTACTGAATAGTGGATTCAGCAAAGAAAGAATGGACAAAACCTTGTTCAGAAAAGAAGATGGAGATGATATCCTCTTAATGTAGATCTATGTGGATGATATCATCTTCGGCTCTCCCAACAAGCAGATGTGTGATCAGTTTAGCAAGCTGATGACCAGCAAGTTTGAAATGTCCATGATGGGGGAGATGACTTACTTCCTTGGACTGCAGGTGAAGCAGATGTCCAATGGAACTTTCATTAGCCAAGCTAAGTATGCCAAGAATCTTATAGAAAAGTTTGGAATCAATAGCAGCAGAGAAGCTAAGATTTCAATGATGGCAAACTTTAGCATGGATCCAGATGAGGCTGGTGAGAAAGTGGATCAGACACAATATAGAGGACTTATTGGTTCTCTGCTGTATCTCACTGCCAGCAGACCTGATATCAGCTTTGCAGTAGGGGTATGTGCAAGGTTTCAGGCAAATCCTAAGAAATCTCATCTGGAAGCAGCAAAGAAGATTGTTAAGTATTTGAAGGGTACTTACAATCTAGGCCTCTGGTACCCAGCTGATGATAACTTTCAGCTGAGTGGGTATTCAGACTCTGACTATGGAGGGTGCAAGATTGATAGGAAATCAACCTCTGGCACATGTCAGCTTCTGGGAAGTAAGTTGATATCTTTGTTCTCCAAGAAACAGACTTCAGTAGCTACTTCCACAACAGAGGCAGAGTACATGGCTGCTGGTAGTTGCTGTTCTCAGCTGCTCTGGATCAGACAACAGCTGAGGGACTACCATGTGATCACAGAAGAGATACCCATCTTCTGTGATAGCACAAGTGCAATAGCCATTACTCAGAATCCTGTTCTCCATACCAGATGTAAGCATGCGGACATAAGACATCATTTTCTTCGAGATCATGCTGAGAAGGTAGATATCAGGATGGAGAAGATTCATATGGAGAAGCAGAGAGCAGATGTGCTTACCAAACCTTTAGCAGAGGTAAGATTCAGAGAATTAGTAGCAGAGTTAGAAATGATAGATGGAGGTGCAGTTCTTTAGAAAGAAAGTTTTTGGGTAAATGGGTAGTCAGCTGGTATCCAGCTGAGGACTATTCTGCTGAAGTAATCAGCTGATCTTCTCATCAGCAGATCTGGTATGTCTTCTTATTCTTTCCTTTCCTTTCTTTTCTCTATCTTGTTATGTCTAACTTGATACAGGGATAAGTCATGAAAGTCAGACAAGGTCACCTTGCTTCAGCTGGTCCATGTCAGCTGACATTAAAGACCCAGATGAGCAGAAAAGATTTTCATAAAGATCGCTCTTATCAGCTGACTTTGCCACGTCAGCTTCTCGATAAGTATTTCTATGATCTTCGAGTCGGTTTTTAAAATTTCTTTTATCTATCAAATCTTTTCAAAAATTAATAAATCCCTAATTTCTAAAATTATTTTAGAAAATTGGCAATCAAATCTTTTCTCTCATGAAAATTCGGGGATTTATTACCTTTTTCAAAATAAGGTGTCAGTTGTAATTAATTTTTCACAGCCTAATATTTCTCAAAAAGCTTTTTCATCATTACCTTTTTCAAAAAGGTGAATCTTTTGGCGGTCAAAACCTTTCGAAACCCTGACACCTACGCATCACCTCCAAAATTCTCAAAGGTCATCTAATCTGGACCTTTGATTTGTGTGATGCAAAATACAAATCTACGATCAAAATTAATCGGTTTTAATTTTGGAAAAACTGCTCATCTTACTCGATTCCTATATATACCCCTTTAACTTCTTTCTAAAAACCTTCTGCTCCTGAATATTTCTTCTCTTAGTATTCCTGCATATTATTCTCTGTGCACTTAATCTCTGTTCTGAAGGTATGGCATCCAAAGCTATGCAAAAGATGTTCAAGGAGAAGATGTACGCAGAGATGTGTGTCGATTACGATACGACTAGGGTTCCAGAAATTCGGAAATCCTAAACCTTCTTCAACATCACAATCTCCGAACCTTTATCTCCATGACCCCCCCTGACCATAAAACCCTAAACTTTTACGCCTTTCAATTCCTTCTCAAGGCCCAGTTCAGTTCAAACTCCATAGGCTCCTTGGTTGATGGAAAAGCTGTTATTATTTCCAAGGATGCGGTTGCTAATCTCTTTGGCTTATCCTCCACTGGTGTTCTACCACATAAATACAAAGAAGCCGACTACCTGGATACTTTCAAGTTAATGGCCAGGAAGAGTCATAGGGATACCACTACGAATCTGAAGAAGTCCATGTTGAGGAGATAATTCTGGTTTTTTATGGATGTGGCAGAACTGGGGAGTTTGGACGCCATTACCAAACTTCATCTGAGCGTGGCCCGCACGATTCTTGACGGGGTTCGAGCAGACTGGGTGAGTCTGCTATGGTTCCGTTTGGAACAGGAGTCCAAAAGATGTGTTGCCAAGGAAGTGGGTGGACAACAGGTCTACAACTTCAAGTCCAAGTGCTCCATGGCTACCAAGATTACTATAATCTTGGATCATCTGCAGCCCCAACACAAGTGGGATGAAGATTGGGTTGTTTAGTACAACCACACCAAGTTTCTGAGGGGAAGTAACTTGGATGTCATTGGGCCAGCTGACTCAGATTCCAGAGCTGATCCAGTAGCTGCTGCCCCTGGTCCTTCTGCTGGTCATGGAAAGAAGCAGAAGAGGAAGGCTTCAAAGCCTGCTGGAGGGGGAAGAAAGAAGAAATCCAAGAAAGAAACCACTCCTGTTCAAAGGAAGCTCTCCTTTGATTCTAACGCAGATGATGATACTGTTGTGCTGAGCAGTCTGAAGAAGAAAAAATCTTCAGCAGAGAGGGCTACTCTGCTGGTTGATGAGTCTTCTGATGAAGAAGAAGAGCAGACCGTGGAGGAATCAGCTGAGAAAGATGATTCAGATGAGGATTCTGCCTCTGGCTCTGATGGAGAGGAAGAAGAGTCAGAAGAGAGGGAATCAGCTGAGCCTTCAGTAGCTGAGACAGAGGTTCTCCATTCCTCTGAAGATGCACCATCAGCGGATACACCTTTAGCTGCCTCACCCATCAGGTCAGCTTCACCTTCTCCCTTATCTGATCCTTCCCAACACCTTTCCCCTTCATCTTCACAAATCCCAGCTGGCAATGAACCAGAGGAGATAGCCACCTCTGGTGAGCCTTCAGCTATTCCCATACCCTCTCACCCTGAACCCATCAACCTTGAAAACCCCAACTCCCCACAGAAATGGCCAAACAAGCACGCCTATCTCACCATCGTTCAAAAGGGACTCTTGAACGAGGGATGATCATAACCGCCCTAGCCCACATATCCCTTTATATCCCTGAACTCAACCCATACCCAGCCTATCAAGACATTCTTGCTGATGGTCTTACCTGGGCACAAGCAAGAGAAGGGCCAGTTACCTTCTTCCTGGAACTGATAAAGGAGATGGGGGAAGCTGCATTTACTGAGTGGGAAGAAATCTTGATGGATGCCTTGGAGGTTAAGGCACCATCCCAGCTGACATCTTCTGAAGGGTTGAGGAAGGTTGCCCGTGCTTTATTGCTCAAGGATGGGGTTGCGCTGGATTGCCCAGAAATAGCTGAGTCTGAGTTCATCCCTCCGGCAGTAAACTTTGAGATCACTCCAGCTGATCAGGTAACCCGTACAATCTTAGGACAGCTTAAAGATTAATTTGATGATCACATCAGGGAGGTCAAAGCTACTCTGTTGGCTGCCAAGTCTGCTGCCCCCTCCCTGATTGAAAAACACGTTCATCAAGTGCTGCTGGATCATCGAAATAAGCTGAAAGAAGCTATGGATGACAGCTTATATGCCACCAGGATAGAGTTTCTCAACACTCTACAGAATTTCAAGATGACTGCAAGGGCATTTACTGATGATGCTTCTGCTTCCCTCTCTACTGAATCTGAGCGATTCAGACTGGTCTCTGAAAGGTTGGAAGGTCAAATTGTTGAATGCAAAAACGGTCAGGAGGACCTGAAAGCCATTATGGATAATCTTCCTACCTCTCTACCCTCTACTTCAATGATTGATGATATCAAAAAGGGGGAAGAGAAGAACTCAACTGCTATTGCTGCTCTGCAATCTGAGATGGCCTCTCTGAGAGCTCTACTGGTAGACAATCATGTGTTCTATCTGCTAGAGTAGAAAATGTTGAAGATTACATCAACACCAGAAAGATTGCAGCCCAGAAGACTCAGGAGCTGAGAGATCAGAAGATAGCTGAGGCCCTGCAGAGGCAAGAAGTGGTTGCGGAAGAAAGAGAGAAAAAGAAGAGGATTATGAATGCTGAACTGGATGAGAAGCTGGCTAAGGAGTTGCAACTAGCTGAAAATGAGACTCCCGAAGAGAGGAGGAAGAGGCAAGAAAGGGAAATGAATGATGAATTGGAGAGACGCTACCAGAGAAAAGCTGAAGAAGCAAGGGAAGGCAGTCTCTCAGGGCAGCAGGACTAGAAGTGGAAAGTACATTCGAGATCCAAATGAGCCTTTAGTTGACGGACCAATTGATATGTTCTACAATCAATTGTCTGATGAGCTGGTGCATCTTTGGAAAACCATTAAGGCTAAGACCATGATCCACTTCTATGTTCTCAGAGGAGAAGATACCCGAGGAGAAAGAGAGCAGAATGATGAGTTCAGAAACTGGTTGAAGGAGACCTTTCCAAAATTCTTCAAGGTTATTTCAGATGAGATGCTTAAGCTGGATGTTCAGCCGGAGTTGCCAGAGATAGAGTACCTCCCAACTCCAACTGATGAGAGTGGGAAGATAGACTGGGTGGAAATCAGGAAGCATTGGTTGCAGATTACACAACTCTTTTCACAACTCTCTGACAATTCTCTGCCAGCTCTGAGAAAAGATAGAGAAGAGATTCCTTGACTGGTTGCAAGTTCCTCTTAACAGCAGAAGACCTCTCCTCATGTAATAGTCCAGCTAAGTCAGCTGAGGATTAGGTACTTTCTTTCTGATTGTACTCTCTCTTTTGATTTAATAAAGCTTTATGATCCCAGACAACTTCTTGTTGTCAGCTGCGTTTTTATTCTGTCTAAAAGATCTTATTTAAAGATCTTCTTTTCCGTCCTATGATGATCTTAATTTTGATTGAATATGCTTATCTGTTGAGATCAGCTGAGTTGGTTTTGATATTATCAAAAAGGGGGAACTTGTTAGGATATCTGTGTTAGATGTTTTGATGATATAATAAACCAATCAGTTTGTAATAGGACCAGCTGAACCTGTTAGTCAGCTGATGAGTAGTTAGGATTAGATAGGTTCGAGTGAGGGGGAATCTACCTTGCTGCCTAGAAGATCCGAAGCTATCATAGAGAAGAAGACCAGCTGAGACCTTGAGGACTTAGCCGATTTCAGAGGACAGAAGTTTTAAGCAGCTGACACTGGAGTATCGAGAGCAGATCATCAGAGAAGTTAACATCAGCTGATATCAGAAGAGACAGATCAGCTGACATCAGAAGATTAGCTGATCAGCTGAGAGCACGTCGCAGACAAGACAAAGACCATGGATAAAAGACATATTCAGACGATGTCAAGAAGACCAGCTGAGGTGCACACCAGCAGACCTGCACATCAGCTGAGGTCCAAGTATCAGCAGACTGGTACACCAGCTGAGGAGACAGATCAGCTGAGGTCTTGTGCTCGGCCCAGATTTTTTGGAATCATTTTAAGGGTTGACTTGCGACATAAAAGGAGGATTCCCAGAATAGAAGATCAATCAATCAAGGGGACAAACTTGATTGATTGTAGATCGCGAAGATTAACGGGAATCAAGATGGAGATTCAATCAAATCATAATGATTGATTGAATACGAGATTATAGGATCTCAGATTTCTAGTCCATCCCAATGGCTAGTTATTTGACCCTATAAATTAGAGTAACAGTGATAATTTCAGTATCGGATTTACACGCATATTAAGCTAGCCGAAACTCTGTCAGAATTAACACTTGCACTCAAAACCCCATTCATACTTATTATTTGTAAAAGCTTTGTAGAAGCTGTGAGAAGTCAATTGCGATTGTAGCATTGACAATTTGTAAGAGAGTAGTACTCTCGAAGTGTGTAAGTGAGTAAGTGAGTAAGTTAGTGGAGAGCCCCTCAACTCCAAGTTGGATTGAGGAGAGTGGATGTAGGACAGTTGGTCCGAACCACTATAAATCCCTTGCGTCTCGTCTTATTTCTTTCTGTTCTTAACTTGTGCACATCACCTAAAACCGATTTTCATTAAAAACGTTTCCGCACAATTCACAGCGCACATCTTTCAAATTTAGACTATCTCAGTAGTCTGCTGGTTTTCTGATTAACAAAAATAATTTGAAAAAGATTTTTGAATCCTTACAAGTCTATTCAACCCCCCATCTAGACTTGTTCAAAGGTATTCTTCCTTAAAACATGCCTTTGGGACCAACATCGCCTGCTTCTCCGACTCAGTCAGTACCAGTTTCTTCTTCAGAGTGGTTGATCCAGGGTGCATACCTTCCTCCATCTCAGCAAAAAGTGGAGCCAGCGCAGGATCCTCAGAGGACTGTTTCAACCTCTTTGGATCAGAGTCTTCAGGTTCAGAAACTTGGGCTTCAGTGGCAGCAACTGATCGAGTTCTTTTTTTGTCCTGAGCTCTCAGTTCAGGGGGGAAGATCTTTTTCTTTCCTTTGCCAATTTGCTTCTTTCCTTCCCCCTTTTTAGCATCATCATCGTTGATTTTTGTAACTACCTCCTTAACTGATCCAGCCAAAATGGCGAACTGATCACCCAATTCCTGTTGCTTGCCCTGAATGCTGCCAATCTGATTCGATATTCCTCTCAGATCGCCGCTGAGCCTAGATACAGTCTGATTATGCTCCAGCTTTAATCTGCCCTCAATATCTCCCATCCTGGAGTCCAGGGCCCGCCTGATCTCCTCCTTCTCTTGATCAGACATTTCTCCCAACAGCTCAGCCTTGAGCTCTGCTTTCAGCTTGGTCAGCTTCTCATCAACCAACTGATCAACCCTAGCATTCAGTTATTGATCGAGAAAAGTAGTTAACTTGGATTCTTGCTGAGATTGAATATCAGTGACCATCGTCTTGCATGCTTCAAGTGCTTCTGATGTTTGGCCTGCAATGGTTGTGACCTCAGTGTCAACATAAATTCCACAACTGCCCATTGCTTCCACCCAGTCATTATCCAAGCGAACCAGGTTTTGATCCAGCAAGGTCACCCTTTTGCTGATGAGGTCAGCTTGGTCCTTGACTCTCCTAGTCTTTCCTTCAACCATGTTCACTCGCCTGTGAAGATTGGCAAGTGCTCGTGATTGATCTGATGTCCGACTGGTCTTTGCGTGGATCAGAACTGTTGGACTCTCTCCTGAAGCCTCAGCAGTCCCGGGTCCCAGGAGTGCTTCATCGGCCGGTGCACTGACCCCTTCGGTGCCACCTTGCTGAACAGCATCAGCAATCACAATCTCCTTTCCCTTTGCTACTTCCTCCGACTGAACATCTGGAACTCTCGCCAGTTCCATCCCAACTTCCTCTTGCTCGAGCTCAGTGGGTGATGCCTCAGGATAAATCCTTCGGACTGTCTTGATGAAATCAGGCATTTGAATCAGATGGTTTAGAGAATTTACCTGAAAGTGGTCAAACAAGGCTACTTCATCATCAGCCAGCGTGTTTACACCTTTCACCTTGGTCAGCTCATCAAGCTCAGGCCAGGTGGCAGTCCTGATCATTGCATAAGTGCGGAGCTGCACCACCTCCTCCTTCTGAGCTTCAGAGAGGTCTGGAAAGCTCTTGTCTACCACTTCAGCTGCCCTACCTCTTGCCACGACCTCAAAGTCAGGTAGTATATTCTCATCAGGCGTGGGGAAAGGCCATGGTGCCTCAGCTTCCACTACCTCTATCCTTACTGACTCGACTTCAGCCTCCTCTTCTTCCTCCTTCCTACCTTCATTGCCTTTGCTGCTTTGCTAATGTCAGCAGCAATAGGTTCCCTCTGATCCTCTTCAGAATGGACCTCCACGTCCTTATATTCTGAGACAACATTAAGGATCTGATCTTCAGCCTTGTCTTCCTCAAGGACAAAGGGCGTTGGTTCAGAGGGTTCATCATCTGGAACAGCAGCAAGGGGGACAACCTCAAGTGCAGTCTGAGCAGACTCCTGCTGAGTCTCTAGTGACTGAGTCTCCCTTTTAGCAGCCTCCTCTTCCGCAAGCTTCTTCTCTCGCTCCTTTGAGCCGGGATAAATGAGTTTCAGAGTCTGTTGCGTGGGTCTGGAAGGCTTGCTAGACTTGTCCTCCGCTGGTTTCTTAAGTAGAGCCCCTGAAGATTTGCCTGCCTGAGCCTTGACTTCTCTAGTTGTGCTCGCCCGGGCCTTCTTCTTCAAGGTTCTTGACTTCTTCTTTGCACCAGCATCACCGGAATAAGTTCTGAAGAGATCAATCTTTGCTGGAATCTCAAGAGATTGAGCCTGATCAACATCTCCAAGAGCCAGTGTCTCTAAGATCAGAGAGATCTTCGTGCCAAAATGCATCTTGGCATCAAATGTCGCCTGGCCCTCTGGCGAGTATTTGATCTTACTCTTCTTAGCCACCATTAACTGAAGGGAGTATTCCTCCCAGTTGAATCTTTGCACATCTGCATCCTTGATTTCCATCATGGTATACAGCTTTGGCCTAGAGATTTGCTCTAACCCTCCGGCAATCCCCATCACTCCCTGACTGGTTAGGTCGAAGAAGTGACGATTGGTAGTCCTCAGAACGGACTTGTTTAACCCTGACTTCAGGATAACAACTCCATCACAGAGAGACTGAAGATAATCCCTCTCATCACCAACTCCATAGTCAACCGAGCTGCGTCCAGAATCAGGCAGATTGAAGACCTCCTTAATCTTTTTCCTGATGTTGATGGTGACCCAATCTCTCACCATCTCATCCTCACCGTCCTTCCCCTTCACACAAGAGGTCAAGGGAATGCAAGATTCCCATTCTTGAGTGTCCTTGTTCTGCGCCATCTTCAAGTAGAAAGCAGCAACAAGTCGAGGGTGGAGTTTCTTGGGCCTCGCTGTGATGAATTGTAAAAGCCCTGCATTTTCAAACAATTCCTTCACAGACAAAATGTCTGGGTGATTGGAAGAAAAATCACCATAGGGTTCCCAAAGAATTTCATTCCTTAAATGGAAAAGATTTCCAAAGAATGTGTCGGCAGAAGGTGAAGCCATGGATAAAGATTTGAAGATGTGAAGAAAAGGATTTGCAGAGAGAACTATAGCAAGAAAAATATTTGAGTGCGTAAAAGACGCAAAGGCAAACACTTCCCTTATTTATACAAAAATTAAGTTTTAATCGGAAAGCTCAGAAAGATATGACTCATGAAATTCAATGATTGAGATTAAGACATTTGATGCATGGATGCGGATTGAGCCTTTTCGGTTTTCAAAGTTAATGATTCAAAACTTTATCGAAAACCATTCCCGCCCACTTTGCATTAAATGCGCGTCAGAGCATGTCCGTATTTAATTCAAATAATTTGCATTAAATAATAACTGAATATTAAATGAATGGCTGGGATTAAATGACAAAAAGATTTGATTTGACAACACGACAAACAGTATCAAGGATGATGTAAGCAAGATATGATGACTAAAAAATAATTCAGGAAATATACTAGTCAGTCAGATTTCGTTATCTGACTGATACCACTTGTGTCCTATCAGGATGACAAGTCCTGAACTCTGTGTCCAGAATCTTAGTCAGTCTAAACTGATCATCCTTTTACACTGAGTGTTCCCCCTACACCTATTCGCCCTTTCTCTGAGATTCCTTCATCCTGAGTCCTAGTTAGTCATTTTCCCTGACCTTATTCATACTGAACTGAGATTCATACTGAATCTCCTAAGCCTGGGTCAAGGAGTCCTAACTTTACTGACAATTCAACAAACCTGGGTCAGCTCTCTGCCTATCAGTAGGTGTTGGTCCCGAAATGAGTAAAATCAGTGTAAGGGGGGTGAATACACTGATGTCAGATTTTTCCGAAAGACTCAGAAAAATACTCTAACACGCTCAGTCAGGAATTTCCTGCATTACTCAGTAAACTGAAGGTCCTCAGGCGCAGCAGGGACAGTTCAGTAATGAGTCAGATAAGCTGAGTGTGAGTAATGTGCTAAGAAGCTCCATAGAGATAACAAACCTACTGACTGCTCGGAAGCTAGTTAGTTGGACTACTATCTCAGTAAGCTAGAGTATGTGCGGAATGTGAGCCCTTAGTTTCTACTCGTTTTAGTTTCTGAAAATGTTTTCTCTGAGTTTGCTTAGTAAATGGTGGTTAGGGCTGGTGCACAGTATTAAGACTCAGGATGATTGATTCAGCCTGAATATCAAAACGATGCAATATGCTCAGTTTAATATGTATTACAAATTATGATCCTGAACACAGAAGTAAATCAGCACACAAGGGTCTTTTTAACGTGGTTCGGAGATAACCAACTCCTACGTCCACTACCTGATTTAACAGGAAGCTATCCTCAAAACCCTGAGGATAGGTACTTGGGTTTTAAGTGCCAAGGGACACGAATAGCCAACTTCCTCTCTTAGGAACTGACCCCTGGGCGTTTTACAAGTCCCAGTCCTTCTAACCAACCAATCTCACACCCTGAGTGGTTTGGTATTCTTGGTTTCCAACTAAGATAGCTCTAGCAATACGAAACAATGCTAAAGATAAGAGCTATCGATCTAAGCAAAATACAGAGTGAATCCTACTACAACACTAGGGAAATTTAATTGCAGAGTGTTGTTCAAAGTATGCTTTGAGTGCTTCGATTCTTGAGAGCTTTCTCTTGGAAATTTCCCGTTAGCCTTGAATGGGTGCAAGGCTCTCCATATTTATAGGTAAGATTCAAAATAGATCCGTTGGAGGAGATCTACCCAAATCTTTCCTATTTTAGGGTGGTTGCAGGCTAGATGTACTATTGACCTAATCACCATGCTTAATCTGGTAATTTTTGTCCCACTGCCCGCAAACCTGAGACGCATTAAATGCCACATTAACTGTTGCGCAGACTCCGTACATGCGTGTCGAAAGATCATTGGCTCTCCGTACAAATGGCTAGTTGACATTCTGACATTTGTCCTTCCTCTTACATTCAATACTCTGAGTCTCTTGTTAATAACTCAGCCTGAATGTTTGTCTTTATCGGAGTCTTACTGACAGCCTTTTTTTATCTCTTTGTCCCATAGCATAAATAACCTTTTTGCTTTGGACTTACATGATTCAGGTAAACTGAACAAATGCCTAAGTCAGGTCTTATGTGCATTCAGCACAGCCTGATAGGTTATTCAGCCCAGTATGTGTAACCTTTTTGCTTTTGACTTACATGAGTCAGATAAACTGACTCAAGGCCAAAGTCGGGTCTTATGAGCATTCAGCTCAGCCTGATAGGTTACACTTACTCTTCACTGACTAAGTTCTGTCCTGAGCATGCTTAGTGTACTCAGTAGAAACATCAGTCAATGGTGTTCCGGATGGTCTTCAGGATGGATCTTCAGACTTCGGTCTTTAGCTTCAGTTCTGGCAATCTTCAGCAAGACTAACTCTGACCTTCTTCAGGGCGAGTTGCACTTCAGACTTCAGTAAATTGGGTCGACTCCAATCTCCTTCAGTCTTCAACACGTTCCCCCTGAACTGAATCCCTAACCTGACTATCCTGAACTAGACTATCCTAAATAACTGTACTTAGGCAAATTCATCAGGGGTTTTGGGATCTAATCAAAACATTCAGATTGTCCCAACAATTTCCCCTTTTTTGATGATGCCAAAACCCTTAAGCAAATTCCTATTCATCTATACAATCAACTGACTTAGTCAGTGAACCACAACTCAGTACCTCCTGACAAACTAGGCACTTAGTCTATAAGGTGAAACAAGGAGTAGGTTAGTACAGTTCTTGATATGGAATACTGAAAAGTAAATTCAGGAGTCAACAAGAAGTTGTACTCAGGAAAATAAAATAACTTCATTGATAGATAAGCAATTACAAGTATCCTGAAGCTATTATAAATTCTCCAGATCAACTAACTCCTGAAAAGCTACTCTTCATCCTTATTCCATACATTCAGAGGAATTTCATACATTTCCAAGACTTGATTCAGGATCTGCTTCATCCTTTCCCGATTTCCAACAACACCGGCTACTCGTCCAACTCTGACAATTTCTTCTGAGATAGCCTTCCGGTCCAGTTGCTTGGAATTTCCGATGAGTGGAGGAGGATACTTGATGAATTTCGGCGGAGCGATCTCGACCTCTTCCCTGTCGGCGTGTCTGATGATTTCAGCCCAAAGGTCAGTATACTCCAGCGCCATCCAGTGGTGGAGAATGACATCTTTATCATCATTCAAATCGTCCCATAACCCCACCACGTAGAATAGGTATGCCCACCTATTCCGGATCGGAATCCATACCTCCAGCATCTCAATCGGAATGAAATCCTCGACAAACTGAAATGGAGGAGGACCTTGTCTTGGTTTGACTACTAATTTCCTCAGAGTCATCTTTCGAGATCCAGAAGGCACATTTTTCTTCTTCTGAACCTGCGAAATCAGGTACTCTTGAGTCTCTTTCAAGCGTTGGATCTTACTGAGTAGCGAAATCTCCTTCATCTTCGCTAACTTCTCCGCCTCAATCATCACCACTTTTTTCTGAGTAATCGACCCAGGATGCATTAGTTCTTCCATCTCAGTATAGATGGACTCCAGAGCAGGATCTTCAGAGGACCTTACCCTCTTCGGATCTAAGCCTTCAGCAGCTTCGATGGCAGCGACAGACCTTGTTCTCTTTTTGTCCGCAGCTTCCATTTCAGGGGGTGGGAAGACTTTCTTCTTGCCTTTACCAATTTGCTTCTTCCTTTCTTCCCCCTTTTTGGCATCATCGTCGTTGATCTGGCCAACAACTTCGTTTACTGACTCCGCCAACAAAGTGAACTGACTGTCCATCTCAGTGTGCTTACACTGAAGTTGCCCAATCTGCCCAACCATCCCTCTCAGATCACCGCTGAGCTTATCCACTGCTGCATTGTGCTCGCCCTTCAGTTTGGCTTCAACATTAACCAACCGGTTATTCATAGCACCTTCAATCTCCAGCTTCTCACGAGCGGATAACTCCTTCAGTAGTTCAGCTTTCAGGTCCGCTTTCAGCTTAGCCAGCTTCTCATCAACCAACTGATCCACCTTCTCATTCAGTTGTTGATCAAGAAAAGTGGCAAGCTTACTTTCTTGCTGAGTTTGGATATCAGAGACCATTTTCTTGCACGCCAGAATGGCCTCATTTGCCTGCCCAGCCATAGTTGTGTTTTCTACTGAGTGTTTTATCCCAACTTGACCAAGAAGATCAATTGCAGCGTTCATGTCCTTGGCCATTTCTTTCAGATCTCGGTCCACCACCGTCACCCTTTTACTGATGAGGTCAGAATTGGTACCGACCCGACTTGTCTTTCGCTCGATGAGGATTACCCTTCTGTGAAGATTGACAAGAGCTCGTGAGGAGTTGTGCACATAAAGGGCTTACGGGGTGATCCAATAACCTTTCATTCGGACCAGACCTGATGGACCCTCTCCTGAAGCCTTAGCAGTCCCGGGTCCGGGGAGTGCTTTATCGGCCGGTGCACTGACCCCTTCAATGCCACCTTGCTGAACATCATCAGTAATTTCAAGGACTTCCTTTTCACCTTCCTTCTCGTTCTCCACCATCTCCACATCCTTGCCGGGCTGATCCACTTCCTGACCTACCACCTAATTCTCTCTCTGAGCCTCAGCATGCGGAACCACAGCCAGTTCCATCCCAACTCCTTCTTGCTCGGGCTCAGCAGTTTGTGCCTCAGGATAAATCCTTCGGACTAATTTGATGAAGTCAGGCATCCTCATCAACTGATTCAGATTGTTGATCTCGAAGTGGTCAAATAAAGCTGCTTCGACATCAACCAGCTTGTCCCATCCTCTTTCATTACCTATCTGACCGATTTCAGGCCATGTGGCACATCTAGTCATAGCGTATGTGCGGAGTTGCACAACTGCTTCCTTCTGGGCTTCAGAAAGGTCCGAAAACCTTCTGTCTACCACATCAGTAGCCCTACCCCTTGCCACGATCTCGAAATCAGATAATGAGGACTCATCAGGCACGGGGAATGGCCATGGAACACCAGCCTGGACATCTTCAGCAATCTTCTCAGCAGCGGGTTCCCCCTGAGTGGGTTCCCCCTGACCCTCTTCAGATCTGACCTCCTCAGTCTGAACCTCGGTCACGACTTACTGAATTTGATCAGTCGCCACGTCCTGATCATAGACAAATGGTACTGGATCTGAGGGTGTGGATTCCGGAACAACTGAAATGGGGGCAACCACGAGAGCAGTCTGAGTGGGTTCCCCTTCCAGAACTACTTGCTGAGGTTTCGACTCAGGTTGAGATGGCTCTTTCTCAAGCTGAGTTTCCTTCTCTTCCATAACTTTCTTGGATTCTCCTGATCCGGGATATAGAAAGTTCAGTTTAAGTTGTTTGGGTCCGGAAGATTTGGACTTCTCCTCTGCTGGCTTTGTAACCTTGTCTTCAGCAGGCTTGCTCGCCTGAGCCTTGACTCCCTGAGTCATGCTCGCCTGAGCCTTCTTCTTCAAGACTGTGCTCCTCTTCTTTTGAGCTCCAGCATCACCGGAGAAAGATCTGAAAAGATCAACCTTTCCTGGAATCTCTAGAGATTGAGCTAGATCAACATCTCCGAGAGCCAGCGTCTCTAAGATCAGTAAAATCTTCGTGCCAAAGTGCATCTTGGCATCAAACGTCGCCTAACCCTCTGGCGAGTATTTAATTTTGTTCATCTCAGCCACCATTAACTGAAGGAAGTATTCCTCCCAGTTGAATCTTTGCACAGCTGCATCCTTGATTGCCATCATTGTATACAACTTTGGCCTAGAGATCTGTTGGTCCCAAAGGCAGGTTTTAGGGAAGAATACCTTTGAACAAGTCTAGAAGGGGGGGTTGAATAGACTTGTAAGGATTCAAAAACCTTTTTCAAATTATTTTGCTTATTCAGAAAATCAGCAGACTACTTGAGGTAGTCTAAATTTGAAAGTTGTGCGCGGTGAATTGTGCGGAAACGTTATTAAAGAAAATCAGTTTTAGGTGATGTGCACAAGTAAAGAATAGAAAGAAATAAGGCGAGACGCAAGGGATTTATAGTGGTTCGGACAAATGTCCTACTCCACTCTCCACAATCCAACTGGAATTGTGGGGCTCTCCACTAACTGACTCACTTACTCACTTACACACTTCGAGAGTACTACTCTCTTACAAATTGTCAACGCTTAAATCGCAATTGACTTCTCACAGCTTCTACAAAGCTTATACAAAAGATAAGTATGAATGGGGTTTTTGAATGCAAAAGATAATTCTGACAGAGTTTCGGCTAGCTTAATATGCGTGTAAATCTGATACTGAAATCATCACTGTTACTCTAATTTATAGGGTCAAATAACTAGCCGTTGGGATGGACTAGAAATCTGAGATCCTATAATCTCGTATTCAATCAATCATTGAGATTGATTGAATCTCCTTCTTGATTCCCGTCAATCTTTGCGATCTACAATCAATCAAGTTTGTCCCCTTGATTGATTGATCTTCTATTCTGGGAATCCCTTTTATGTCGCAAGTCAACCCTTGAAATGATTCCGAAGAATCTGGGCCGAGCACAAGACCTCAGCTGATCTGTTTCCTCAGCTGGTGTACTGTCTGCTGGTACTAGGACCTCAGCTGATGTGCAAGTCTGCTGGTGTGCACCTCAGCTGGTCTTCTTGACTTAGTCTGAATATGTCTTTTATCCATGGTCCTTGTCTTGTCTGCGACCTGCTCTCAGCTAATCAACTGATCTTCTGTTGTCAGCTGATGTTAACTCCTCTGATGATCTGCTCTCGATACTCCAGTGTCAGCTGCTTAAATCTTCTATCCTCTAAAAACGGCTAAGTCCTCAAGGTCTCAACTGATCTTCTTCTCTATGATAGCTTCAGATCTTCTAGGCACCAAGGTGGATTCCCCCTCACTCGAACCTATCTAATCCTAACTACTCATCAGCTGACTAACAAGTTCAGCAGGTCCTATTACAAGCTGATTGGTTTATTATATCATCAAAACATCTAACACAGATATCCTAACAAGTTCCCCCTTTTTTATGATATCAAAACCAACTCAGCTGATCTCAATAGATAAGCATTTTCAATCAAAATCAAGATCAAAATAGGACAGAAAAGAAGATCTTTAGATAAGATCCTTAGACAGAAAAAAAATGCAGCTGACAACAAGAAGTTGTCTGGAATCATAAAGCTTCATTAAACAAAAGAGAAGTTACAATAAAAAGAAAGTACCTAATCCTCAGCTGACTCAGCTGGACAATTACATAAGGAGAGGTCTTCTGCTGTCGAGAGGAACTTGCATCCAGTCGAGGAACCTCTTCTCTATCTCCCTCAGAGCTGGCAGAGAATTGTCAGAGAGTTGTGGAAAAAGTAAAGTAATCTGCAACCAATGCTTCCTGATTTCCACCCAGTCTATCTTCCCACTCTCATCAGTTGGAGTTGGAAGGTACTCTATCTCTGGTAACTCCGGCTGAACATCCAGCTTAAGCATTTCATCCGAAATAGCATTGAAGAATTTTGGAAAGGTCTCCCTTAACCAGTTTCTGAATTCAGCATTCTTCTCTCTTTCTCCTCTGGTATCTTCTCCTCTGAGAACATAGAAGTAGATCATGGTCTTAGCCTTTATAGTTTTCCAAAGATGCACAAGCTCATCTGATAATTGATTGTAGAACATGTCAATTGGTCCATCAACCAAAGGCTCATTCGGATCCCGAATGTACTTTCCACTTCTAGTCCTGCTACCCTGAGAAACTGCCTTCCCTTGCTTCTTCAGTTTCCTCTGGTAACGTCTTTCCAGCTCATCATTCATTTCTCTTTCTTGCCTCTTTCTCCTCTCTTCTGGAGTCTCCTTTTCAGCTAGCTGCAACTCCTTTGCCAGCTTCTCATCCAGTTCAGCATTCATAATTCTCTTCTTTTTCTCTCTTTCTTCAGCTACCACTTCTTGTCTCTGTAGTGCCTCAGCCATCTTTTGATCTCTCAGCTCCTGAGTCTTCTGAGCTGCAACCTTTCTTGTGTTAATGTAATCTTCAACATTTTCTACTCTAGCAGATAGAACACCATGATTATCTACCAGTAGAGCTCTCAAAGAGGCCATCTCAGATTGCAGGGCAGCAATAGCAGCTGAGTTCTTCTCAATAGCAGCTGAGTTCTTCTCTTCCCCCTTTTTGATATCATCAATCATCGAGGAAGAAGGTAGAGAAGTAGGAAGATTATCCACAGTAGCCTTTAGGTCCTCCTGACCAATTTTGCATTCAGTAATCTGACCTTCCAACCTCTCAGAGACCAATCTGAATCTCTCAGATTCAGGAGAGAGGGTAGCAGAGGCATCATCAGTAAATGCCTTGGCTGTCATCTTGAAATTCTGTAGAGTGTGGAAAAACTCTATCCTGGTGGCATATAAGCTATCCTCCATAGCTTCTTTCAGCTTCTTTCGATGATCCAGCAAAACTTGATGAACGTGTTGTTCAATCAGAGAGGGGGCAGCAGACTTGGCAGCCAACAGAGTGGCTTTGACCTCCCTGATGTGATCATCAAAATAATCTTTAAGATGTCCCAAAATTTTAGGAGTTACCTGATCAGCCGGATTAATCTCAAAGTTTGCTGCCGGAGGGATGAACTCAGACTCTGCTGTCTCCAGGCAATCCAGCGCAACCCCATCCTTGAGCAGCAGGGCACGGGCAACCTTCCTAAGTCCTTCAGGAGATATCAGCTGGGATGGTGCCTTAACCTCCAAGGCATCCATCAGAATCTCTTCCCACTCAGTGAAGGTAGCTTCACCTATTTCCTTCACCAGCTCCAAAAGGAAGGTAACTGGACCTTCTCTCACTTGAGCCCAAGCAAGACCATCAGCAAGAATATCTTGATAGGCAGGATATGAGTTGAGTTCTGGGATGTATAGGGATATGTGGGCTAGGGCAGTAATGATCATCCCTCGTTCAAGAGGCCCCTTTGAACGAAGGTGAGATAGGCGAGCTTGTTGAGCCATTTCTGTGGGGGAGTTGGGGGTTTCAAGATTAATAGGTTCAGGGTGAGAGGGTTTGGGAATAGTTGAAGGCTCACCAGAGGTAGCTATCTCCTCTAGTTCATTGCCAGCTGGGATTTGTGAAACTGGGGAAGGATCAGCTGGGGGTGAGGAGTGTGTAAAGGTATGGGATTTTTGGGAATGTGATGGGGAATTGTGTTGGGAAGGATCAGATAAGGGAGTGGGTTGAGCTGACCTGATGGGTGAGACAGCTATTGGTGTATCCGCTAATGGTGAATCTTCAGAGGAATGCAGAACCTCTGTCTCAGCAACTGATGGCTCAGCTGATTCCAAGTGGTGGCCATAGAACACTTCGACTTGAAGCTGTAAACTTGTTGACCATCCACTTCCTTAGCAACACATCTATTTGACTCATGTTCCAAGTGGAACCATAGCAGACTCACCCAGTCTGCTTGAACCCCATCAAGAATCGTGCGGGCCACGCTCAGGCGAAGTTTGGTAATGGCGTCCAGACTTCCCTGATCTGCCAAAATAACCTTGGTCACCACATCCATCAAAAACCTGAATCTTCTCCTCAACATAAACTTCTTCAGATTCGTGGTGGTATTCCTATGACTCTTCCTGGCCATTATCTTGAAAGTATCCAGGTAGTCGGTTTCCTTGTATTTATGTGGTAGAATACCAGTAGAGGATAAGACAAAAAGTTTAGCAACCGCATCCTTGGAGATGACAACTGATTTCCCATCAACCAAGGATCTGATGAAGTTTGCACTAAACCGGGCCTTGAGGAGGAATTGAAAGACGTAAAAGTTTAGGGTTTTATGGTCAGGGGGGTCATAGAGATGAAGGTTCGGAGATTGAGATGTTGAAGGAGGTTTAAGATTTCCCAAATTTCTGGAACCCTAGTCGTGTCGAAATCGACACACATCTCGGTGTACATCCTTTCTTTGAACATCTTTTGCATAGCTTTGGATGCCATACCTTCAACACAGAGGTTAAGTGCACAGAGAATAATATGCAAGAGCAATAAGAAAAGAAGGATTTCGGAGCAGAAAGGTTTTCAGAAAGAAGTTAAAGGTATATATATATGAATCGAAAGAGATGAGCAGTTTTTCCAAAAATAAAACAGATCAATTTTGATCGTAGATTTGTATATTGCATCACACAAATCAAAGGTCCAGATTAATTGACCTTTGAGTGGTTTGGGGGTGATGCGTAAGTGTCAGGTTTCGAAAAGGTTTTGGCCGCCAAAAATTTCGCCTTTTGGTAAAAAGGTAATGATGAAAAACTTTAGTGATGTAATTTGGGCGGTGAGAAATTAATTTTTACTGACACTTTATTTTGGAAAAGATAATAAATCCCCGAATTTTCGAAAGATAAACGATTTGATTGCCAATTTTCTAAAATTATTTTTAGAAATTTGGGATTTATCAATTTTTTAAAAGATTTGATAGAAAAAAAAAATTTAAAAACCGACACGAAGATTATAGAAATACTTATCATGAATCTGACATGGCAAGGTCAGCTGATAAGAATAATCTTTATGAAAATCTTCTCTGCTCATCTGGGTCTATATTGTCAGCTAGCATGGACCAGCTGAAGCAAGGTGGCCTTGTCTGACTTTCATTACTTATCCCTGTATCAAGTTAGACATAACAAGATAGAGAAAAGAAATGAAAGAATAAGAAGACATACCAGATCAGCTGATGTGAGGATCAGCTGATTACTTCAGCAGAATAGTCCTCAGCTAGATACCAGCTGACTACCAATTTTCCTAAAAACTTTCTTTCTAGAGAACTGCACCTCCATCTATCATTCCTAACTCTATTACTAATTCTCTGAATCTTACCTCTGCTAAAGGTTTGGTAAGCAAATCTGCTCTCTGCTTCTCCGTATGAATCTTCTCCATCCTGATATCTCCCTTCTCAGCATGATCTCGAAGAAAATGATGTCTTATGTCCACATGCTTGCATCTGGTATGAAGAACTGGATTCTGAGTAATGGCTATTGCACTTGTGCTATCACAGAAGATGGGTATCTCTTCTGTGATCACATGGTAGTCCCTCAGCTGTTGTCTGATCCAGAGCAGCTGAGAACAGCAACTACCAGCAGCCATGTACTCTGCCTCTGTTGTGGAAGTAGCTACAGAAGTCTGCTTCTTGGAAAACCAAGATATCAGCTTACTTCCCAGAAACTGACATGTGCCAGAGGTTGATTTCCTATCAATCTTGCACCCTCCATAGTCAGAATCTGAATACCCACTCAGCTAAAGTTGTCATCAGCTGGGTACCAGAGGTACCAGAGGCCTAGATTGTAAGTACCCTTCAAATACTTCACAATCTTCTTAGCTGCTTCCAGATGAGATTTCTTAGGATTTGCCTGAAACCTTGCACATACCCCTACTGCAAAGCTGATATCAGGTCTGCTGGCAGTGAGATACAGCAGAGAACCAATAAGTCCTCTATATTGTGTCTGATCCACTTTCTCACCAGCCTCATCTGGATCTATGCTAAAGTTTGCCATCATTGGAATCTTAGCTTCTCTGCTGCTACTGACTCCAAACTTTTCTATTAGATTCTTGGCATACTTAGCTTGGCTTATGAAGGTTCCATTGGACATCTGCTTCACCTGCAATCCAAGGAAGTAAGTCATCTCCCCCATCATGAACATTTCGAACTTGCTAGTCATCAGCTTGCTAAACTGATCACACATCTGCTTGTTGGGGGATCCAAAGATGATATCATCCACATAGATCTGCACCAAGAGGATATCATCACCATCTTCTTTCCTGAACAAGGTCTTATCTATTTTCCCTTTGCTAAATCCACTATCTAACAGAAACTTTGATAAGGTATCATACCATGCCCTAGGTGCTTGCTTTAGTCCATATAAAGCCTTCTGCAACCTATAAACCTTGTTCCCAATCTCAAATCCTAGTGGTTGTTCCACATAAACCTCTTCTGCTATGATTCCATTCAGAAAAGCTGACTTGACATCCATCTGATAAACTTTGAACCCTTTGAAAACAGTGTAGGCAAGAAATAATCTGATGGCTTCTTGTTGGTCCCAAAGGCAGGTTTTAGGGAAGAATACACTTGAACAAGTCTAGAAGGGGGGGTTGAATAGACTTGTAAGGATTCAAAAGCCTTTTTCAATTTTACTGGTTTATTCAGAAAATCAGCAGACTACTTGAGGTAGTCTGAATTTTGAAAATAGTGCGCTGTGTATAGTGCAGAAACGTTTTTAATGAAAATCGGTTTTTAGGTGATGTGCAAAAATAAGAACAGAAGGAAATACGAAGAGACACAGGGGATTTATAGTGGTTTGGACCAACTGTCCTACATCCACTCTCCTCAATCCAACTTGGACTTGAGGGGCTCTCCACTAACTCTCTTACTCACTTACTTACACAGTTTGAGAGTACTACTCTCTTACAACTTGTCAATGCTACAAGCGCAATTAACTTCTCATAACTTCTACAAAGCTTTTACAAAGGATAAGTATGAATGGTGTTTTTTAGCGTAAGTGATAAATTTGACAGAGTATCGGCTAGCTTAATGTGCGTGTGAAAACCCGATGATGAATTATCACTATTACTCTAATTTATAAGGTCAAATAACTAGCCGTTGGAAAAGACTAGAAATCTGAGATCCTATAATCTCGTATTCAATCAATCAATGTGATTGATTGAATTTCCTTCTTGATTCCCGTCAATCTTCACGATCTTCAATCAATCAAGTTTGTCCCCTTGATTGATTGATCTTCTATTCTGGGAATCTTCTTTTTATGTCGCAAGTTAACCCTTAAAATTAATTCCGAAGAATCTGGGCCGAGCACAAAACCTCAGCTGATCTGTCTCCTCAGCTGGTGTATCAGTCTACTGATACTTGGACCTCAGCTGATGTGCAAGTCTGCTGGTGTGCACCTCAGCTGGTCTTCTTGACTTCGTCTGGATATGTCTTTTATCCATGGTCCTTGTCTTGTCTGCGACGTGCTCTCAAGCTGATCAGCTAATCTTCTGATATCAGCTGATGTTAACTTCTCTGATGATCTGCTCTCGATGCTCCAGTGTCAGCTGCTTAAATCTTTTGTCTTCTGAAATTGGCTAAGTCCACAAGGTCTCAGCTGGTCTTCTCTTCTATGGTAGCTTCGGATCTTCTAGGCAGCAAGGTAGATTCCCCCTCACTTGAACCTATCTAATCCTAACTACTCATCAGCTGACTAACATGTTCAGCTGGTCCTATTACAAGCTGATTTGTTTATTATATCATCAAAACATCTAACATAGAAATCCTAACAAGTTCCCCCTTTTTGATGATATCAAAACCAACTCAGCTGATCTCAACAGATAAGCAAATTCAATCAAGATCAACATAGGACAGAAAAGAAGATCTTTAACTAAGATCTTTAGACAGAATCAAAATGCAGCTGACAACAAGAAGTTGTCTGAAATCATAAAGCTTTATTAATAATCAAAAGAGAAAGAACAATCAGAAAAAAAAAACCTATTCATCAGCTGACTCAGCTGGACTATTACATAAGGAGAGGTCTTCTGCTGCTGAGTGGAACTTGCAACCAGTCCAGGAATCTCTTCTCTATTTCCTTCAAAGCTGGCAGGGAGTTGTCAGAAAGCTGATGAAAAAGTTGAGTGATCTGCAGCCAGTGTTTCCTGATTTCCACCCAATCTATCTTTCCACTCATATCAGTTGGAGTAGGAAGATACTCAATCTCTGGCAACTCTGGCTGAACCTCTACCTTAAGCATCTCTTCTGTGATAGCTCTGAAGAACTTAGGAAAGGTCTCCTTCAACCAGTCTCTGAACTCAGCATTTTTCTCTCTCTCTCCTCTAGTATCTTCTCCTCGGAGAACATAGAAGTGGATCATGGTTTTGGCTTTTATAGTTTTCCAGAGATCCACCAGCTCATCAGACAATTGATTGTAGAACATATCAATTGGTCCATCAACTAGAGGCTCATTTGGATCTCTGATGAACTTTCCACTCCTAGTCCTGCTGCCTTGAGCTACTGCTTTCCCTTTCTTCTTCAGCTTCCTCTGAAATCTCCTTTCAAGCTCATCATTCATCTCCCTCTCTTGCCTCTTCCTCCTTTCCTCAGGGGTTTCTTTCTCAGCTAGCTGCAACTCCTTAGCCAGCTTTTCATCCAATTCAGCATTCATAATTCTTTTCTTCTTATCCCTTTCTACAGCAACAACTTCTTGCTTCTGCAATGCTTCGGCCATTTTCTGATCTCTCAGCTCCTGAGTCTTCTGAGCAGCCATCTTTCTGGTATTGATGTATTCTTCAACATTTTCTATCCTAGCAGATAGAACCCCTTGATTATCCACCAGAAGAGCTCTCAGAGAGGCCATCTCAGCTTGCAAAGCAGCAATAGCAGCTGAGTTCTTCTCTTCCCCCTTTTTGATATCATCAATTACTGCAACAGAGGGTAGAGAAGAAGGAAGGTTGTCCACAACATCTTTAAGGTCCTCCTGACCGTGTTTGCACTCAGCAATTTGTCCATCCAACCTTTCAGAGACCAATCTGAATCTCTCAGACTCAGCAGCAAGTGAGGCAGATGCATCATCATTGAAGGCCCTGGCAGTTGCCTTGAAGTTCTGGAGAGTATTAAAGAATTCAATCCAGGTGGCATACAAGCTGTCCTCCATAGCTTCCTTCAGCTTGTTGCGATGGTCCAGCAGGACTTGATGAACATGAGTTTCAATCATAGAGGGGGCAGCAGACTTGGCAGCAAGAAGAGTAGCTATGACCTCCCTGATGTGGTCATCAAAATATCCTTTCAATTGATCCAAAAGGGCAGGAGTTACCTGATCAGCAGGGGAGATCTCAAAGCTTGCTGCTGGAGGAATAAATTCAGTCTCTGCTGTTTCGGGGCAGTCCAGTGCCACTCCATCTTTGACCAACAGAGCTCTGGCCACCTTCCTCAGCCCTTCAGGGGATGTCAGCTGGGATGGAGCCTTAACCTTCAAGGCCTCCATCAAAATTTCCTCCCATTCAGTGAATGCTGCTTCTCCCATCTCCTTAATTAGGGCCAGAAAGAAGGTAACTGGGCCCTCTCTTGCTTGTGCCCAAGCTAGGCCATCAGCAAGGATGTCCTGGTAGGCTGGATAAGGGTTGAGTTCAGGAATGTATAGGGAAATGTGGGCAAGGGCAGAAATAATCATCCCTCGTTCAAGAGGCCCTTTTGAACGATGGTGAGCTAGACGAGCTTGTTTGGCCATTTTGGAGGGGGAGTTGGGGTTATCGAGAATGATGGGTTCAGGGTGAGAGGGTTTGGGAGTAGCTGAAGGCTCTCCAGAGGTAGCCATCTCCTCTGGTTCATTGCCGACTGGGATTTGTGAAGGTGAGGGATCGGCTGGGGTTGAGAAGTGTTGGGAAGGATCAGAAAAGGGTGTAGGAGAAGCTGGCCTGATAGGTGAGGCAGCTATAGGTGTATCTGCTGATGGTGTATCAGCAGAGGAATGAAGAACCTCTGTCTCAGCTACTGAGGGTTCAGCTGACTCCCTCTCTTCCGACTCCTCTTCCTCTCCATCAGAGCCAGTCGCAGAATCCTCATCTGATGCAGCCTTCTCAGCTGACTCCTCCACAGCCTGCTCTTCTTCTCCAGAAGACTCATCAACCAGCAGAGTAGGCTCCTCTGCTGAAGATTTCTTCCTCTTCAGACTGCTTAGCACAGCAGTATCCTCTTCTTCATCTGAATCAGAAACAAAGGAGAGCTTCCTTTGAATTGGAGTGGTTTCTTTCTTGGATTTCTTCTTTTTACCACCTCCAGCAGGCATTGGAGCCTTCCTCTTCTGCTTCTTCCCATGACCAGCAGAAGGACCAGGGGCAACAGCTACTGTATCGGAATCTGAGTCAGCTGGCCCAATGATGTCCAAGTTACTTCCCCTTAAGAACTTGGAATGGTTGTACTCAACAACCCATTCCGCATCCCACTCATGCTGGGGCAGCAGATGATTCAGAAGAATAGTGATCTTGGTGGCCATGGAACACTTGGATTTGAAGCTGTAAACCTGTTCCCCATTCACCTCCTTCACCAAGCACCTCTTGGACTCCTGTTCCAGGCGGAACCATAGCAGACTCACCCAGTCTGCTTGCACCCCATCGAGAATGGTGCGGGCCACACTCAGGTGGAGTTTGGTAATGGCGTCCAAACTCCCCTATTCCGCCAAGATGACCTTGGTCACCACATCCATCAGGAACCGAAACCGCCTTCTCAGCATGGATTTCTTCAGGTTCGTGGTGGTGTCCCTGAAACTCGTCCTGGCCATTAACTGAAAGGTTTCCAGATAGTCAGCTTCTTTATATTTGTGAGGTTGGACACCAGTGGAGGATAGGCCAAAGATATCAGCGACAGCATCCTTGGAGATAACAACAGCTACTTCAACAACCAAGGAGCCGATGGAGTCTGTGCTGAACTGGGCCCTAAGAAGGAATTGGAAGGCATAAAAATTTAGGGTTTTATGATCAGGGGGGGTCATGGAGATGAAGGTTCGGAGATTTTGATGTTGGAGAAGGTTTAGAATTTCTCTAATTTCAGGAACCCTAGTCGTGTCGAAATCGACACACATCTCCGCATACATCTTTTCTTTGAACAATTTTTGCATTGACTTGGATGCCATAGCTTCAACACACATATTAGAGATGCAGAGAATAATATGCAGAAGAAAGGTAGAAGGAAGTCGAAGTAGAAAGATTTTTCAGAAATCAATTAAATGGATTTTTATAGTATTCGAAGAATATGAGCAGCTTTTCCAAAATTAAAACAAATCAATTTTGATCGTAGATTTGTATCTTGCATCACACAAATCAAAGGTCCAGAATAAATGACCTTTGAGAATTTTGGAGGTGATGCGTGGGTGTCAGGATTTCGAAAGGTTTTGATCGCCTCAAAAGATTCGCCTTTTTGAAAAAAGGTAATGATGAAAGTGCTTTTTGAGAAGATTTTAGGCGAAGTTAAATTAATTGCAACTGACACCTTATTTTGAAAAAGGTAATAAATCCCCAAATTTTCGTAAAAGAAAAGATTTGATTGCCAATTTTCTAAAATAATTTTAGAAATTAAGGATTTATTAATTTTTGAAAAGATTTGACAGATAAAATAAAATTCTTAAAAAAACCGACATAAAGATCATAGAAATACTTATCGAGATGCCGACGTGGCAAAATCAGCTGATAAGAGCGATCCTTAAGAAAATCTTTTCTGCTCATCTGGGTCTTTAATGTCAGCTGATATGGACCAGCTGAAGCAAAGTGGCCTTGTCTGACTTTCATAACTTATCCCTGTATCAAGTTAGACATAATAAGATAGAGAAAAGAAAGGAAAGAATAAGTAGACATACCAGATCAGCTGTTGTTAGGATCAGCTGATTACTTCAGCAGAATAGTCCTCAGCTGGGTACCAGCTGACTACCCGTTTACCCAAAAACTTTCTTTCTAAAGGACTGCTCCTCCATCTATCATTCCTAACTCTGCTACTAATTCTCTGAATCTTACCTCTGCTAAGGGTTTGGTAAGCACATCTTCTCTCTGCTTCTCCGTATGAATCTTCTCCATCCTGATATCTCCTTTCTCAACATGATCCCGAAGAAAATGATGTCTTATGTCCACATGCTTGCATCTAGTATGGAGAACAGGATTCTGAGTAATGGCTATTGCACTTGTGCTATCACAGAAGATGGGTATCTCTTCTGTGATCACATGGTAGTCCCTCAGCTGTTGTCTGATCCAGAGCAGCTGAGAACAGCAACTACCAGCAGCCATGTACTCTGCCTCTGTTGTGGAAGTAGCTACTGAAGTCTGTTTCTTGGAGAACCAAGATATCAGCTTACTTCCTAGATACTGACATGTGCCAGAAGTTGATTTCCTATCAATCTTGCACCCTCCATAGTCAGAATCTGAATACCCACTCAGCTGAAAATTGTCGTCAGCTGGGTACCAGAGGCCTAGATTGTAAGTACCCTTCAAATACTTTACAATCTTCTTTGCTGCTTCCAGATGAGATTTCTTAGGATTTGCCTGAAACCTTGCACACACCCCTACTGCAAAGCTGATATCAGGTCTGCTGGCAGTGAGGTACAGCAGAGAACCAATAAGTCCCCTATATTGTGTCTGATCCACTTTCTCACCAGCCTCATCTGGATCCATGCTAAAGTTTGCCATCATTGGAATCTTAGCTTCTCTGCTGCTACTGATTCCAAACTTTTCTATCAAATTCTTGGCATACTTAGCTTGGCTAATGAACGTTCCATTGGATATCTGCTTTACCTGCAGTCCAAGAAAATAAGTCATCTCCCCCATCATGGACATTTCAAACTTGCTGGTCATCAGCTTGCTGAACTAATCACACATCAGTTTGTTGGGGGAGCCAAAGATGATATCATCCACATATATCTGCACTAAGAGGATATCATCTCCGTCTTCCTTTCTAAACAAGGTTTTGTCTATCTTTCCTTTACTGAATCCACTATCCAGTAAGAACTGTGAAAGAGTATCATACCAGGCTCTAGGTTCCTGCTTTAGTCCATATAAAGCTTTCTGCAACCTATAAACCTTGTTTCCAATCTCAAATCCTGGTGGTTGTTCCACATAAACCTCTTCTGCCAGGATTCCATTCAGAAAAGCTGACTTGACATCCATCTGATAGACTTTGAACCCTTTGAAAACAGCATAGGCCAGAAACAATCTAATGGCTTCTAGTCTTGCCACAGGAGGAAATATCTCATCATAGTCAATCCCCTCTGACTGTGAATACCCCTGTGTTACTAGTCTTGCCTTGTTTCTAACTACTACATCATTTTCATCCTTTTTGTTCTTGAATACCCACTTAGTACCTATGACCTTCTGATGTTTGGGCCCCTCCACTAGAGTCCAAACTTCTTGTCTTGCAAACTGATTCAGCTCCTCTTGCATAGCTACAATCCAGTTTGGGTCTTCAAGAGCTTCATGGATATTTTTGGGTTCTATCAGAGACACATAACAGCTGAATTGAGCACCCAAGTTTAGCTTTCTTCTGGTCTGAACACCTACACTTGGATCTCCTAGAATCTGTTCAGCTGGGAAATCAGACAATGTCTTCTTGCCCCTTTGAGGTGCCATAGTCTGCTCCTCTTGGGTCTTGTCTGAAATTCCCCCTTGGTAAGTGTCAGGAGTCAATGTGCCATCACCTGATGCTGATGAGGGCTTATCAGCTGATTTAGGCTCATCATCTGAATCTGAGTCTGATTCTATCCTTGGTACTACTACCTTAATCAGATCTGGCTTTTCTGACAGATTCAGCTGATCCACCTCTTCTGCTAGCTTCTCCTTGCTGTACTCATGAAAAGATTCATCAAATACAACATGGGGTGTCTCCTCCACACAGAGAGAGACTTTATTAAAGACTCTATAGGCTTTGCTACTTCCAGAATATCCTAAGAATATTCCTTCAGCAACCTTAGCATCAAAAGTCTTTAACTTAGTCTTTCCATTGTCATGGATGAAACACCTACACCCAAAAGTATGGACAGAGGAAAGGTTAGGAGTTTTACCTTTGTACATTTCATAAGGAGTCTTCCCATGTCTCTTGACTGGTAGACACCTATTTTGGATGAAGCATGCAGTATTGATGGCTTCTGCCCAAAACCTTTGAGGAGTCTGATATTCAGCTAACATAGTCCTTGCTGCCTCCTTGAGGGTTCTGTTTCTCCTCTCAGCTAACCCATTCTGCTGAGGTGTTCTGGCAGCTGATGTCTCATGCTGAATACCATTATCCCTGCAATAGTCAGAAACAACAGAGTTAAGAAACTCAGTACCTTTATCACTTCTGATTCTGACTATGCTGAGGTCCAGCTCCTTCTGAATCCTCTTGAACAACTCCAGCATCTTGACCATAGTCTCATTCTTCTTGAACAAGAACACTACCCAAGTGAATCTTGTATAGTCATGAACAATCACCAGTGTATACTTCCTTCCACTGAAATTAAGAGGTGAGACACGTCCAAACAAGTCCATATGAAGCAGCTGGAGTGCTTTTGTTGTTGAAGTACTCTGCACA